>CAKOGP040001779.1:0-18747 GCA_933822405.4 Cylindrotheca closterium | reverse complement strand
TATTCCACTTGTACAGGATCTTTTCCTGTTTGTGTGGATACAGATTGTCCGACAGACTTGCGTCCGGCATACTTGCGTCGAATCCCGACATCTTGCACGATCAAAGTCCGATCGCACGTGTCGAAAATCTCGTACTTGAATAGTTTCGTTTGGAACGTAAAAACTCATATTTCGTCATATCCCAACAACTTTCACCGAATGCCATTCAAGGTGATTCCAAAGAAGTTAACTGTGGCACTTATGACAAGAGTCGCAAAAATATCCAACTACTATCCGGCAAAAGGTGGGTTGTCTGCATACTACAGCCCGCATATGATTATGCCTCAACAAATGGTTGATGCCTCTAACGAATTTGTCGCTGAGATTGGTGCATGGATATGGCCATGACAACAAGAATAATATGACTGTTCGAACAATTGAAGGTGTTTACATGGGACCCACCAACAATATTCAAGAAGGACACCGTATCTATGATCTGAACACAAAGTGCGAGGCACAACGTGCGAAGATCAAGGTTCTTCTGATGACCGACCAAGTCATCACGATTATAGAAGAAGACGCAAGATTGGAAGGAGTGACGGAATTACGCACCTATTCCAAGCGTAATGGCAAGCTAATCCTCGATGGTGATTTGCTCAAAGGAGTGGACCCAGATGAACTGTGGGATGAAAACTACGTACCAGTAAACGAAATCAAAAGACTGAGTGACGAAGTTGATGAATTACTAATGGATGCTGAAGCAGACATCATGGAATCGAGGTTCGACAGGGACAGGAACCCAAGATACGATAGCGAGGCGAATCAATATGAAGATGAGCTAGAGGACAAAATGTTTGACAGATTGTTCAAGAAGATTAAGGCTAAACAAGATGCTGAAGATCCGATGGACGAAGACTACCAGGAACACTGCCAATGAGGACATGGACTACAAAGACAAATACAAATGTGAACTAGAAAATGAAGTAATGAAGCAAATGTTAGACGAACTGGCAGCTGAGTTAGTGGAACTTGGAAAACCAGACAAAGAAGAAGTACTGTTCGAATTTGATGACGACACACAAGAAGATGTGGCAGTTGAATCAGAAGAGGAAGATGGTGCAGGAGTGAGATTCGCGGACACAGATGATAATGAGTCCGACACCGAAGGAGTTGTGAGAAGCTACAGTGACGACGGTGTCAAGGTTGGAGCAAAAAGGGTACTTTGCCCAAGACACAATCGATCCTACTTCTCCCAAGGGGTAAAAATGAGACCCACTGAGAGCTATAGAAGAGAGAAATCAAGATTTGGACAGGCATACCTACAAAGGAAGATTCCGCCTGTGCCAAACGTTTTGAGAAATGACGCTGACGAAGCGTTGGTAGTCGCTCGTGTTATTCAACAAATACTTGAGGGTGTCAACAGTGGTATCAATGGGCAAGACGGAGTCTCATTCATTCAGCAATACTATCCGAATAAAGGACTGAAGATATTCAAGGAGCGGCCATGAAAGAACTTGACCAACTGATCAAGCGCAGTTGCTGGACACTGATCAGTATTGAGAAACTAAGACCGGCCGAAAGAAAGAAGGCCGTAGATGCAATGATGCTACTGGCCGAAAAGAATGATGGTGTGACAATCAAAGGACGCTGTGTATTCAAAGGTAACAAGACCCGGGATTGGTTGTCTTGTGAGGACACTGCAAGTCCCACAGTTGAAGATTTGAATGGACGATTATGTCCAAAGAATGCTCGACGCGTTTTCTGTCAAGTTTAAAGAGGATGACAAACAGGAACTTGCAACAATTTGCTGGAGGTAGGAAAAGGAAAACTATTGGATAAAGATCAACAGACCGAGTTTCAAAGGTTTGTTGCAAAACATTTGTTTTTGACCAAACCCACGCGTCTGGATATGCATCCGACGGTAGCAATTTTGGCATCACGAGTTCAAAACCCAAATCAGAGTGATTGGCATAAACTCGTGAAACTTATGAGATACATGCACTCTACCAAGAAATGGCATCTCACGCTGAGCGCTGACAACCTTCGTGTAATGAAGTGGTATGTTGATGCGTAATAATAATAATAATAATAAGACATTATTATTACGCATCAACATACCACTTCATGAAGTGGTATGTTGATGCGTCTTTTGCGGTTCACCCTGACTTCAAGAGTCACACAGGAGGAGTGATGACCATGGTCCAAGAAACAGAAGCTGAACAGCCGCAGCAGTACACATGTGGAATGTGGGGGGATTATATGACAAAACCTTTGCAAGGGGAAAAGTTCCGCAAATTTTGGGCATTGATCCAAGGGGATCAGGAAGATTAGATATGACCGTCTTGAGTTATATATACACGTTACATATTAAATGAAGAAAGGATTCCTTATCGCAACTGGAGTCCTCAAAACGACAGGAGTGCGTTGGTGAAATGGGATCTTAATAGATAAAAGAACAGTCGAACATGTCAGACAGTGAAGTTGGACATTTGTGATATTGAACACGGACAGGAGTACGGTTGGAGTACGTACAGAGATGGATGAAGGTAGATCTACTCTGTGACTAGTTTGTGAAGAGCATGTGCGTATGTGCTTTATACGCCGCGACAGCTGGTGAGAGCTGACGCAGATGGCTTCCGGAAAGAGATGTTTTGTACCTGCTTGCGGAGATCATTGTTGATCGACTTCTGGCAAGAATAGCAGTAGAATAAGATCTAATACAAAGTGGTGAGACTGTTCATCCGCAGGTTGAAGCCCAGCATCACTGGCACCTGTTCCTATTGTAGGCAATCCATAGCCATCGTAGATTCGAGCTCAGTACAGTATACTCCAGAGGTAGCTAGAGCGTTGAGACTGTCATTACAGCTATGGAGTTGAATATCTGACATTGTTTCAGAATAGGGTTAAAAAAAACCGCAAAGATATTACGTGTTGATGGTTCTGCGCCTTCCTTTTCGAGGCGAACAATTTTTCAATATATCGAAACCAAACGAAACCAAACAAGCAATTTTTAGGAATATATCGAAACCAAACAAAATGAAACCAAACAAAATAAAATGAAATGAAATGAAATGAAATGAAATGAAACGAAATGAAACGAAATGAAACGAAATGAAACAAAATGAAACAAAATGAAACAGAATGAAACAAAATGAAACAAAATGAAACGAAATGAAACGAAATGAAACGAAATGAAACGAAATGAAACGAAATGAAACGAAATGAAACAAAATGAAACGAAATGAAACGAAATGAAACCAAACGAAACGAAACGAACGAAACGAAACGAAACGAAACGAAACGAAACGAAACGAAACCAAACGAAACGAAACCAAACCAAACCAAACCAAACCAAACCAAACCAAACCAAACCAAACCAAACCAAACCAAACCAAACCAAACCAAACCAAACCAAACCAAACCAAAACAAACCAAACCAAACCAAACCAAAACAAAACAAACCAAACCAAACCAAACCAAACCAAACCAAACCAAAACAAACCAAAACAAACCAAACCAAACCAAAACAAAACGAAACGAAACGAAACAAAATGAAACGAAGCAAACCAAACAAAACCAAACAAAACAAAACCAAACAAAACCAAACCAAACAACACAAAATCTCGCGGTTTTGTTTCGTTTGGTTTTATTCCAAAACAACACAAGAAGTGTGATCTTGTGTCGTTTGGTTTCGTTTGGAAACCTCCGCTCTGTTTGGTGTTGTTTGGTGTGGCATGCGCGGTTTGATTCGGAATAGATAACTAGTTACGACGCGTCACACGCATCAGATGCAAACTCCCTGCAACTCCCAGTAGTAGTCAAAAAGCTCTAGACAAGGACTGCAGCCGCATATGCCACACTATCTGAAGCGTTGACGGTTTGTTCCAAGCAGCGGCCATTGAAAGCTCCTTGATCCGAGGCATAATGCTAAAAGTTCAGAGAAAAGAGGAGCAGCAAAGAAAACTGGGTTAGATTAATGAATACAAATGAATGCATCAAATCAATCAATCAATCATTATAACACCCAGCCAGTCAATTGCCGCACTGTACCACATACCGGATTTTCTCCTTGCATAGTATTGCATGAACAGCATTCGGACTGCATCATGGGGTTCTCAGGCAAGTTGGCATGGCATTTGTCCAAGTTTTCCCCGGGCCCATAAGAGACTCCTTGGATATCGATCGTGTCGGACAAGATGCCTCCATATTTCATCATATTGGCCAATGTAGGTCGGGTTCCATTGTAGGTATCCACCACTTCCTGAAACACTGCACTGGCCACTTCTTGTTGTCCTTGGCAGCCATGTGTGTTGGGATGGTTCTGATCCCGTTTGATTGACGAGTGCATTCATGTTCTCTAATTACGTTGTTTTATTCCCAAAGAGCCAATTCTCATTCAAAACCACCATGCCCAATTGATTGTACAAGTCCAACAGAGTTGGATTGGGTGAATTGTGAGCAGTACGTTGGAAGTTGCCACCAATATCATACTACGAGAAGCTTGGGCTTGAAAGAGATTGATACTGCAGGGCCTAGTAGGAGAAAGAAATGCGACAGAGCGTAGTGACACATCAAGAAGAAGGGCCAATGACAAAAGCAAGGCGTTGTCAATCACAAATCATAGCAAATCACCAATCTTCCTTAACCACACGATGCGGAAGCTGGTATGTGTGCATTTCCTCATACAATAAGTGAAGAAAGAGGTTATCCTCCACTTGGTTTCAGATTGCGCTCGTCGCCGCTGTGGCTGCGAGGGGTTTGAAGATTTCTTATTGTGTCCCCACGACAGGAAAGACAGTGTTGAGTACAAATGGTCAATTTGATTTGAAGGGGTTTGAAAAGCCAGTCGTATTTTGGGTCTGTTGTCAATGACTTTTGAATTGTGTGACAGATGGTCGACCTGACAAGACATTTGAAAACAATAAGGGTAAGCACGAAGTCAAGCTGGTGGAATCTTTGGAGTCTCCCGACAGGTGGGACTGCACTAAGGGCAATATAACGAGAACCATTCATCTCTACTCGAATTCGCCATTCATCCTTTTGTTTGTCAACAATGCTTCCCAAGGAATACTTCCTGTGGCGTCCATGGTTCGAGGTGAAGGGTCGTATGCGGAATTTGAAGACGTGGAATGGAAGGCTTGTTCTCATGTAGCTGTTGCTCGGATGGAAGAAGATGACGACACGGCAGTATCCACAGAAGTCACAACTTGTGGTCCTCCACTCGCTTTGAAACTGAGTATCCATTGCCCTTTGCCTCACACTGGAACAGAAAGTGCCCTCTTTTTGAATGGTCAAGATGCGGCACTGATCCGAGCCTCCTCCATCCCAGATGCAACTGGCCAGGTGGTACTACACATGGCTAATAGTCAAAATGTCGAATGGAAGGCTGGATCTCTTGCAGCAGTTGCTCGGATGGAAGAAGCTGGCGACGCTGTCGCATCCACAGAAGTCATGAATTGTGGCCCGCCAATTGCTCTGAAACTACTGTAAGTATCGATTGCCCTTCGCCTCACACTGGAACCAGAAGTGCCCTCTTTTTGGATGGCCAAGATGCGGCACTGATCTGAGCGTCGATCATCGATGCAACCGGCCAATAGTCAAAAGGATTCCTTTGCCATTATGATGGACCAAGAGAGATCCAAGGAAAAGGAAGTGGCAATTCAAAGTCATCCAACAATACTCCGTGGCATATTGCGTATCATTGATTGGTCCGAGCGGCGGTTCTATAAAAAGGCCAAACTGCCATCAATTGACGGTCCATCGGGATTGACCTTGAATGGCAATGAACAAGATATTGTATTGGAGGCTAGTAGTTCACCTGGTCTGGAAACTGTTCGCTTGACCTTTCCTACCATCACTATATTTCACTAAAGGACGCAGCGTTGCAAGTTGCCCAAGCTCGAGATGGAAAGGCGTCTTAGCTTGGAAGCCAAGACGAGGCAATAGTGTACAGTACAAAGAACCTAGATTCATTATGTTATTATAGAAAACATATGTAATAATACTCCTAGTACAAACAGCCAAGTGAACAGTATGACTAACTTGTCGCTATCAGTACGGTGATCGATGGATGTACTTGAACTACACTTCTATTTGTTATTACAATTTGTGGATCCAATCATGTCGCAACTTAGCCAAAATGGGAGTGACGCACAAACTTTTTGGCATTGGTACCTTGACACTCTCAATCAGTACCATGGTAGGAGATCATTGGTCGGCAAGATGTCAGATGGAATGGTCTTGACTTACCACTTACCATATATATGGCAGTTTGAAATTATCCATTGTCCCGGGTAGCTAGCACTAACATCAAATGGACAAAGGGACTTGACAATACACTATGTTAAAGTTGGTTACAGTATATGGTTCTAGCTAATAAGCTACATAGCCGTATAGAAAGATTTGGGCGTCTTGTCAATTGGTCCAATGAAGTCTATGGGGATGATCTGAGGTGCGTGGTCTATTCAGCATGATCATGAATACTTGCATTGCCCCACAGTTCCTTGGCCATCGGCACTTCAAGACACTGAATACATAAATTAGCAAAAATTACCAAGAACAAGCAGGTGTTGAAACTCTTGGAAGATGCCGACTCTGTCAAGATGCTGACACATTTTTCGAGATAGTCCTTCTGAAAAATCCGGATTGTCACAGCCAATGAGAAAACAAGGTCTCTCGGTGCCGTCGATGGAGGCTTGAAGAGGCGCGATGTTGTAAAGAGGCGTATTGTCATGTATAGCAGGGATCACGTCGCTCAATTGGATCATGAAATCCACCTCAACAACCATTTCATTTGCTGTCAAGGATTTCGAGTTACATTCTTCAACCATCTTGGGTAGAATGTGACGATGGTGATCGTTGAAGTAGTTGTTGACCAGTCTTTGAACAGCAGTTACTTCCTTTGCAGATC
Source organism: Cylindrotheca closterium (assembly GCA_933822405.4). NCBI lineage: Eukaryota > Bacillariophyta > Bacillariophyceae > Bacillariales > Bacillariaceae > Cylindrotheca > Cylindrotheca closterium. The sequence continues at coordinate 11,858 of CAKOGP040001779.1, read as the reverse complement.
AAGGAAGGAAGTTGGGGGCAGGTGGTTTGGCTGGTAGATGAGGGCCCGTGGAGTGTAGGAGGACCCGGCTCTTGTGGATTGGAGAACGGCTAGGGAAGACAAGGACCAAGGCGCGGACAGCGTCCACTGGTAGAGGTGGGAGATCAGGGTTGAAATGTCGAGGCAAGTAAAAGGTGCGCTGACGGCTGGTGGAGGCAAGAGAAACGGAAGTACTCAGCATTGAGGAACTTTCCTTTCCCAGCGAACAGTAGTATGCAAGATTTGACGGTACTCAGCATTGAGTAACTTTCCTTTCCCAGCCTCCAGTATTCTTCGAACATGCTCTTGACATAGTGGTCCATGCGGATCTTGAGTTTTCCTTTCACCGAGTAATCCAAAGTCATTCCAAGATATCTGTGTATCTTTCCTCTGACGATTGTGCATGCCTTGATCAAACAATATCTCATGTTCAATCACTTAGCAAATTTGTCATTTGGGTCCATGTGACTTGACATAAGATCGTCAACATGAAACCTGATAGTTTGCTGTTTTTTATCAACAACTTTGTTAGCAACACACGGGTCATATGGATTGAAAACAAATCTCTTTGCCTCCAAATCACTTCAAAACTGATTATAGAATAGGAGGCTTGATTGTAACATCCCATATATAGCACGTAGTACCCGCACATAGATTACTCGCTTTCTGTTCTCTAATACAACGTATTTGCGATACTCTGGGGCCATGTCAATCAATATCTGGACCATCATGCCAGTGATTTTCATGTAGATACGATCTTCTCCCTCCTTAGCTTCAGGCATATAAGTTTGAATGAAAGCGTTAGGCATGTTCATTGTCAATACATCTCTACCTTTGTGTGCATCAATAACACGAGTAGTGGTGATTGCTTCTTGCAAAGCAGTTGGACTTGCAGTGTCCTCTTGCAATAACCATTCACGAGTTCCATCGCCTTGGTATACTAAACAACCTTTATTTGTCTTTTTGAATTGCTTCTCCGCTACTAACATCATCGCTGATTGGGTCTTCTTTTGCTCAGACGCGGTCATGTCTCTAACAAATTCGGGAGTGAAACAATCTCTCAGAAGCATTTGTCTCAATTCCTTCTCCACAGCATCCTTTCCATCATCACCAAACTTCTTCAGTCCTTGATTGATGTAGTACTGTTGGATGAAGTTCAGACCTTCTTCAGTATCAAACTTGGCCTTGATCTTCATCATGCAACAAGCGATCAGAATAGCATTGTGCTCTTCATAATCAGCTTTTATCTTGTTCCCAATCTGTTGGAAACATAGATTGTGCTGTGCTTCAAGGATAGCTTTACTGTCTTTAGTACTGCGACTTCCTTCTTTGGTAAAAGTACCAGATTTTAACTTGTTCTTCAACGGTTCCAATTCTCTCTCTCTCAATGCTTGTGTCTTGTTGCAACTTGATTCTTGTTCTTATTGGCAGAACTGCCACTCCTGCTTGAAGGCCATTCTCTTGGTTTCTTTGGAACTTGAGAAAGGTTCAGCCCAGACATTGCAACTTGCCCAGATTGAGTGACTTTGGCTACTTGAGGCGTTTCAGGCTCAAATACATTCTCTTCTTCTGGTGGCTCTTGTAGGTCCTCCAGATCAGTAACGAGGCTCCCAATATCATTGGTTCCTCTATCAACATTTTCTTGATGGTGATCCAAATCGGCCACACCAATCTTGAAATGTCTCCAAATTTCTCTTCCTATCGAAGAACTTCATGGAAGTAACACCTTTTGCAGCAGCCCAAGGGGGTAACGGGTAGTACAACGACCTTGGGTCGGGAAATCATCTTCTTAGTATTGAGGTTGATCACTTGGTGCCCAGTACGTTGTCCCTTTGTAGGTTCAATGTAAATCGCTTTGATACCTCGGGGTTCCATCTAATTGTTGGAATCCGTCCCAATTGCATGAACATGTTGTCCAAGTTCAGCAACCATGTCACTCTTGTAGTTGATATTGACATTATCAATGAGTTGCTGCGGACTGAAATGTGATGAGATACTGTCTTTCTGGGGAAAGACATTCAATAGCTTGGCGGCTCGACGTCCAAGACATTCAGTGATCACTTTTGGGACCACTTTGTAGAGTAATCGTGCAAGAGCTACTCTGACTCTTTCTTTCAGCGTCCTATTGTTTCGCTCAGCGGTAGGCTCGTGGTCTCCAGCTGCCGTCGGGTCAATAGTAACACCCATATCATCTAGCATATCATCTGTGAGAGGAATGAATGCCCGATCACACTTGATGATCTTGACTTGAAAACTGGCAACGGTACATCGCACTTGTCTCTTTGGCACCTGGTTTGACATTCGCCCCAAGTTGCTCCATCACATACACACCCTTACAATTCACAAATTGCATCTTTCTGTTTCCATCACAATGCACAGTAAAAGCATTGTCAGCATCAGTATCCATAGTGATGCGGTATCCCGCAGCAAGTACATTGGCAATTCCATCTTCATCGTGATAAACCGGAGGTGGAAATCTTCCTAGAAAACCTTTTTCGTCAAGAACTCTGCTGCCCACGTTAGTGTGCATATCAAGTTCTTTCTCAGCATGATGTAGTCCATGCATGAGCTCACCATTACAAATGGTGGTGTTTGTACAACCACTGTCCATGATGACATGATCGTACAACCCAAATGGATCTCTTTGCTTTCTGCGGCTTTGAATAAACTGCAGATCTCGATCTGCTTTGGTAGCAAGATCAGGCAAATCTTCATCTTCCTTAGCATAGTGCCAGTCGGCTTGAAGTTTGACATCTGTCGTACCAGCAGGACATGGAATACGATAGACATCATTGTCAGTCTCATCCTTTCCCTTCATAGCATTGTGAAAGACATTTGACGTATCAAAATAGCCAGTCTTCACAGCTTGCGGAGTTCGAGCTTGAGCTGCATCAAATCCTTGGCACACTTGAGCACCACTGCAGCCTTGTCGGCTGAGTTGCATTCCACTGAACACAAACTCACCGTTAGCATTCATAGAATAAGGGACAGTAACAGTGCCGCCACCTTGAGTTGGAATCTGCATCATTTGATTACCTGTAGTACCAGCAAGTTGCAAAGATGTCTTAACGCTTCCTGCAACACTTGATGCTCCACTTGTGGATGCTGAAGCTCCAGGAACTATAGCTGGAACAGTAGCTGGGACAGTTGCTCCAATCTGATTAAGATTGAGCTTCTTCCCATTGTTGTCCCTTGGTTCATAGCAAAGAACTTTTGATTCGCTTCCCAGGAACACCCGGCAGATTGATGACTTTAGAGTTCCTTGTGGTTCCTTCTTGCAAGATGACTAACTAACGAAGAAGACATTTCTCATATATAAGAACATCTTGTCATTCATAAATAGTTTTGAAACAAAAGGGATACTTTTTAAAATCTTTTGTCATTAATAGTTTATTTAGAGGTACAGCTGACATAATGATGGAAGACCTGCTTTCAGGTTGTGACTTATTACTTTTTTGCTCCGAATAAAAATTACTCGTTCCGAATAAAAATTACTCGTTCCGAATAAAAATTACTCGTTCCGAATAAAAATTACTCGTTCCAAATAAAAATTACTCGTTCCAAATAAAAATTACTCGCTTTGCAATGTGAGTTATTTCTTGTTTTGGTGGCTTCTCATTGTTTTGGTGGCTTCTCTGGGCTATGCTCAAGATATGATCTGGAGTGTGAGAAATATGGCCCATGTGGACTTTAAGGCTTTAAGAGGCACTCAAACGGTCTACAAGCCGGGAAAGAATGACTCCAAGTTCTTCAAAAGTTCGAGACAGGCTCAACTTGATAGGAACTGGGAGAATCTAAATATCAAGATTGATAAAAGAGAGGTGATCTACACCACAAACCAATATACCGTGGCTGCAATCATCACCAAGCATTTCATCACTCAAGCAATGAGAGATAAGTTAAGCAATGAAACTGATTGGTTGGACCTCAAGGAAGACCACGTGATGCTGTTAAAGCGTATCAAGACGTTCATGACCATCATGGATGAGGATGTGTTGCCCAAAGGTTGCCATTGCCCTGTTGTGCAGCACCTGTCGCTCCACTGGTGGATGATGACATGGCAGAATCTATGCAGGCAGCCAAGCGCTACAAGCCTAGTAGTTCAAGTCAATCACTTAGTACCCATACCAGTCCAAGCTCAGAAAAATTTGTTCATCCTGACCAAGGATGCATGGTGGACCCAATCAAATTTTGCATTGGAATAGTCTTGACCCAAGCGACTGTGGCGACACTTTAACTAACCACAGTCTTGAAAATGGTGGATTCTCAGACAAATGGCGGACGTTTTGTTGGACTCCTTAAGTAAATGGGCGGAATGTACTAGGGATACATGCAATAGTAGGTAGGCACTCGTCGAATACAAAATTTGAAAACTTTTGCCGGACAAGTGTCCACCTATTTGGGAATGGGGAAAATCAGAATAGAGCAATTGGTATTGGTATAGTCAAACTGCTGATTTTGAGAAGTGGCGTCCACCTATTTTCACCATTTTGCACCCAAAATCTTAAGCCGTGTCAAAGCAGTAGTTGTCAAGCAGCAAGCAGAAAGCAGCAACAACATGCCAGCCCCACTTTACCATAAAAAACTTTGGTGGTCAAAATAAATGTGGATATGGTTGTGTTGGCAAAATACCAATGTCGTACAAGCTATAACTGAAATGCTGTCAATGGCTACTGGAGAAAGGAGACGACACAAGTATTTTTGCCACTGTTTCATGATCCTCACATGGGACTTAATGTGCAGGGCCAACAACACAGAGACAATTCTTATTGACCAGATGCAATGGCATGGTGATCACTTGGAGATCAAATTAAGTCCACAAAAGGATACCAATAAGGGAGAGAAAAAACGTCTTCCAAGACGTCTACGTGCCAATCCGCAACAACCAGGAGCATGTCCAATAGTTGCCCTTGCACTTTACTTGGGTCTGGTGGCCAGGCGTTTGGAGATGAATTGGCTCTTGTTTTCCAGGGAATTCCCAGCACAAACGTTTCATGGATGGGCTAAGCAAGATCCTCACAGACCACAAGAATGAACTTCGGAAAATGGGATATGCAAGCTTCACAGATTACCGCTCATAGCATCAGAAAGGGAGCGACATCGTGGCTGAGTGAACAGCCTGGGGGATCACTTCCAATCTCAATATGTATTCAAGGAGGATGGTCTTTGGGTGGCATCAAAGACGTCTATATGAAATACTACTACTAGGTAGAACAAAACTCACTTGGTGGTGGAATGAAACCCAGCCTTTTCTTGTATAGCAGCATACTGCATTAATAAATTCTATTCTACTTTTGATAAGTTATTAGTATTAGCTGTGGATGCAATTCTTTTTATACTATCTCTGCTTCAACTTGTATCAACATGTCACACTGTTTGGAGGATTGCCCCCACCAAAACTCGTCTTTTGGTGTATCTAGCTAATACCACAAGAACTATCAGAACATTTTTAGACCACCAAGCACTGTCATTCTGCGGAATCTATACTAATGGTGAACTTGCCGCACCACGAGAAATCCTTGCGTGCATACAAATAAAGGATACACACAAAACTAAGTTTTTTAAGGCAGAGGTGCTGCCAACTACTACTAGCATGGAACGCACAGGAAGTAGTAGAAGCTAAGAGAGACAAGAATCAGTACTGTACCTGCACTGCGGACAAAAGTTACAGGGTTTCTGGAAGATTTACGGGAATGGTATGTACTCCCATCCATTTTTCCCGTATTTTCTCCTTCGATCCTGTATCGGCAATTTGTCCGGTAAAAACTCCTGTAGCACCAAGAAAATTCGTTGTTTGTTGAGCAATCCCGTAAAAACTCCCTTTTCTTGCGTCGATGGTAGCTTCAAAACTTGAGCAGGCATATACCTTTATACAAATCGAATATTATATGCCATACAACATGATCATCATGATGAACTGAAAGTGGTTAGAGAATTTTACGAGCAGATTCCTTTCGTCCGTTGAGCATCTCATCATGCGGTTATATACTGCATCATATCCTTGGATCACACCCGCGTTTGCGCAATAATACAACAACCATCCCATCTCAATGTTTCTTTTTTCGAACCATGTACAGATTCCTCAACCAGATAATCGCCCCCCGCAGTAATGTCAGCATCTCAATTGCCTCGTGGTGAATGCGCAAGCATTCTTGATAGTAGCGTCAACAAGAAGAACACAGCCGAATTCACATGTCTGAATGGATTAATCTCGACTCCTCTTGTAGAACAGTACCTGTTCCACAATTCTCAGCTACCGCAACCCCATGTGGATAGGATGTCCCCAGAGGAGAAGAAGAATCTGAAAGCCCACGTACCAGGTGATCTCTACCATAACAGCGATGATAGAAAGGCTGTTGCTACAAAATTGAAGTCTGAGGACCCAGCTGCCGCAGCAGAATTCAAAGCAGACCCAGTCCACTACCAGGCAAGACAGATTCTAAGGAATAACTCCAACTATCCTAACAATATGATCAAAGACAAGGAGGTCGTGGCCCTGAAAATACATCTGGAGAAATTTTGTGTGAAGCTTGCCCGCAAAATTAAATTGAAGGTCGAATCGGTGCTTGTCTTGGAGTTCAACATTTTGAACCTGAAAGATGATCTGGGAAATCCACTACAAACGTCCTCTTTAGACAACTTAAGGATAATGGCGACATCTAAAGAGCATGGCTCAGCGGTGAGAGAAGCCATTGAACACCTTTTCCAATACACCCTATGGCCTGCCATAGGTATGAGAGGTGCAAAGCACAACCGTGACGCCCTTGCTAAAACTTTAAGCGAAGCTGCCAATCTCGTGTTCATCACATCGGGCAAAAGTTGCATCATCAAACAGATTGGAGACCAGCTTACGCAAGTAAAACGTAAAGTCATGGGCAAAACAGGAAAGAACAAAAAGAAGTCACCACAATCACATGTAAGTTCCTTTTGCATCCCGAAGTGTATTTACAAGTCTCTCATTGACTGTCAACTCCATCATATAGGAACAACGTCCACCACTTGCTCCAACTACAACTAGAGCCAGCATCCCTTGGCGAACAAATAGTACCTTCCTTACCAACGCCCCACCAACCCACGATCAAGCCTTCACACCTGATCCAGCTGTCAACTACCTTAAAACCTCACCTCCTTGCAACGAATCGAACTTCAATGAAATATCTGGAGACAATCTTGTAGGTTTTGGCACACTTGTATCTGATCATTTTGACGGCATACCTACTGGACCAAAAAACACCCCCGTGGATGAAATCTTCTACAGCGATGACAATGACACTATTATTTTAAACGGTCCGTTTGAAACCAAAGACCTCCAAAAATCTGAATTGACTGCATCACAAGAGCGCAATCCGAAGCGACTCTTTGAGAGGCAAGTAGCAAATTCGACATACAATAACACAACAAGAAATGTTTCTGCTGTGTCAAGAAAGGACATCGATGCAATCGTTGCACATGGAGTTACTCAACAGAATTTGTTGGTTACAACATCGAATGCACCCAAAACAAAGAGTCAAGAGGAGAAAATCACTAAGGGCCAACAAAAGAAACCACTGGAAACAGCTATGTCGAAGAATGCAGATGACCCAAAGCAATCAAGAGACCACGCAGAAGACCCTGGTTTCCGATTTGATGTGTTATGCATCAGGCGATCTTGGAATGTATTCTGATAATGGGACATTCTCCAAATTCGTTGAAATATCGGTTTGCCAAGGTTATAAGTGCGGTTTTGGTCAGGTCCTCAAGACAAGCCTGTCTCTACACACATTTCAGCAATGCTACCTCGCCCTTGAGGAGGATTCTACCAGAATCAAGTCTGCGGTTTGGTTATGCGACAAGTGCCAACAAACCATGATGGCCAAAAGTGGTAGGCAAAGAAAACGAATGAAACTAATGGATTACAGTACACCAGGTGGCGGGTGAGTCGTGTCCGTACCATTATTGGGCCAATAATAACTTATAACGCAGTTACCGTACACCCATGCACCCATCATATGATAGACTTATTATAACTAATACATAACCTCAATGTTCAATAATTGTCTTACAGTTTAAAAACAAAGTTACAAAGGAACATTTCAATCATGTCTCGTACAAAGCACTTTCCATATGGGGCAAGCCTAACATTGCCGGGATGTCGTCAGTTTTCCCTCTTGAAACTTCTTTCCATTCGGAAGAGACCAGATAGTAAGATTGACCCTCGCCAACAAAACCAACCGGCTTGTTGTTTGCCATTGGAGATATGTCATCTAGTAGAGGCAGCATCCAGAAATAATGTATCGATTTTCGCACCCTGATCTTTTCCAGATCGTTTTTGACCTCATTGTCGGAGCAGATCCGCCATGTGAAGTAATTGGCCCCACACAAACTAAGATGATACATATCGGGCTCAATCTGATAGTATCTTTCCTCCTCCCAATTTAGTCCAACTAAACCAAAGTATCGTGCGTTCTCCACAACAATACCTGTGATAAGATTGTTTCTCGTGGACAAGTGTCTGTGTGCTGTCTCAATATCCTTGTATCTTACAAAGTTTGAGTTTGTGTTACGAATCATCTCATCTTCAATCCTTGTTTCGCCGCCCTTTGTGGCGCCCACTTTGATCTTGTGGTCTATAGCCTGGAGAATCTTCAATGTTGCTGGTTCAGAAGATGACAATTCCTCATCCATGCTTGAAAGGAAAGATTGTTTTGCGTCTCTCAAGACATTCCTGTGCGATTTATCCTTGTAGTACGCATATGTCACATTATAGGCCCAGTTCTCTCCACGGGTTCCCGAGGAAAATCTCTTCTTCAGGAGCTGAATCAAAGCCTCACCCTTGAAATCTAGTTCTGAAAGAGGCCAAACCGGACCGTGTTCTCTCACAAGATCCGGATAGTTCAGTAGACCAAGGTTGTTCTCCACTTTGGGATTGATTCGGAAGATCTTGACGTGCCTTTCAAGATCGTCGATTACAGTGCCGGTTGGGTTCTCTGTGATTGACATGATTCAGCTAATGCATGCATGCCAGCCAATCACAACGTCTTTCACCGGGCGAAGATTTGCTTCCAAGAAAAGGTCTTCTACAATTGGCGGAATATCCTCCAATGACATAATTGCATCAAAGATTCCTTCAACGAGGTTACATGGAGAATCTTTCTTGATGCCACTGATTTTCCGGTGAAGAAGCCAGATTCTTTTCTGTGTCAGATTGTAAGAAAGAAAATCGATGTCTGGGTCCGTGTATCTTGTGTCTTCTGCCTCGGATCCTAGTTTGTCGAGCACCTGGTGGATCCACTTGGATATTCTGGCATATGCAAGCCAGCTTTCGGAAACGAATGACCCATGGGAAACCTCGGCATGGCACCAATACAATTTGAGATCGGCAACACGCGACAAGAATGGACTGGAGAGGGTATTGAAGGCTGTGCCTTTTTTCTTCCCCTTGAGCCATGAGGCTAAGAGGTCTCTGGTCACGGACTTCTGAATGCCAAGAGAGCAAAGGTGCATCGGCACATCAATATGGTTTCCGACATCATCGCATGGGACATTCCACGTTGGAGGAATTGGAGGTTGTTCAACTGTTAGATTGCTGATGGCTTTGGATGCAGCTTTGGTAACCTCTTTGATGTGTGCCAGAGAAAGAGAAAATGTTTCAAGATATGCTGCTCCATTATTCTTGGACCATATTTTCGACCTGATGCATTGGAATGTCGAGTTGCAGGCTCTTTTCAAGGAAGAGAAAGTCAACCTCCGACTCACAATATATTCTTTTTTTGACCCACCAATTGATTGTCGCTCATCTGCTGGCGCAAAAGGGTTCTCGTCGCTCCGAAAGAACGAGGGGTAGTTCTTTGGAATCTTGAAAATGATGAACACCATGTTCCAATCGGCACAGGTGCATTGTGGCCGACTTCTTTGTTGGCCATTTGTCATCCTCAAATTGTGGCACTCGGCACAGGATGGAAGATTCTTAAAAGCAATGCCCTGCGAGAGATTGGCGGCCCATCCCTCCATACCGGCCGTTCCCATAGGTGAAACATACCCAAGACGATCGTTCTGGTCGATCTTGTAGGGTACAGAAGAGTCGAAGTGATATCTTCACTTCTTTCCCTAAGAGGTTTTGACAAGGCAATAAAAAAGGTTGGTTTCAAAAGTGCAACGTGGTTTTTTTTTGGTGGTTCCGTTATCTTATTTGTGTTTACCTTTCGAGCCGTCAACAGGCCAGTAGAAACTTGTGGGATGCGAAAGTGTTATGAGTTCTGCTGCTATCTTTGATTTGACAGCGCGTTTGTCTCCGCTGCTTGGTCCCAGAGAAAGAAGATAAGTGTTGCATCCAGAATGGTAGTCGTCTTGTGGTGTGCCAATGGAAGCAAAGGTACAATGGGCTGAGATCGAAGTCATCTGACCACAAGACGACTTCAACCGGAATAGCATCTTTGGAATCCTCGACACATGACGCTGTGAGTTTCTTTCCCCGTGGTGAAGATCCATGGAGGGTCCGAATGGCAGCACTGTAGGGAAGGTCCACAAGTGCTTCCAGCCGTTTCCGGTTTGCCAAATGGTACTGGAAGATTACCAGAGGTACCCAGGATTTGGATTGTTGGTCGGGGAAGAACTTCTCGAATGGATTTGGTACCATCAGTGAATAGTTTCCGGAGTACCTTTGGCTCTTCTGGGACACAAAGTGGAAGCATAGTTGTGTTTGCCTTGTTTGCAGCGCCATGCACTTTTGTATAAAATAAAAGTGCCGTGAACACTCTTTGTTGATGTTGACTCAGTTCACTGGCGAATGATGACAGTAGAAGTGAGTACATTGCATGACCATGATCAACACTTTTGACAGTATTGTTGTCGCTATTCCTATTGACAGTAGCTGCAACTAACAGTCTGGATGCGTCACCGTTTGTCTCGTTTCTCCCAAAGTAGCTTGCTGTCATTGGAATTCTTGTAGATTTTGCTGTGTTTGGGCGATCATCTACTTTCCTTGGAAAATAATTGTCAAAGGACCCAAGCTTTACATCATCGCACTTCTTGATTTGAATCTCTAGCCAATCAGAGCCAAGTTCAGGGATGTAGTCAGCCTGATTGCTATGACCTTCTTCTGTCTCCTCCATAGAGTAATCGTTGGAAAAGGACCATAGCAGGCCATATTCCAAACAAGCCGAGCAATCTACGTATTATGTTGTCCATCAGGACAAATTTGTCTCCTTGTGTCACAATGCATATCCTTGGTTTTGCTGTTGCAATTGGGACAAGGTAGGTTTCGCTTGAGTGAGGGATTATGGTAGTCCGAAAAGTCTTCCTGCAAAAGCTTGGTGGTGTTTGATTGAACATGTAGGTCCCCCATGAGGCAGACGGATGCTTATCGGCTTGAGTGCAAGATGATGTATCCTTGGAAAAGATTTACAACTTTTGGATGAAGGGAACATTTCACAAAGCGCAAAGAGGCCCCATCGCTGAAAGAGTCAGGTGTCGGAGTTGTTTGGGGACTTCCACTTCTTTTTCTTTGCACGTTTGTCATATTGTATCTTCCACGATCCGTCATCATCGTGGACAAATTGCCGATATTGGCGATATTCAATATTAGTTTTCTCAATCGTGTTAGTCAACTTGATCTCGATTTGGAAAACTACCTCCTTTAAATAAAACTTTTTAGCGACATCTGTCACGATAGAAAATTTGGGGGGTTCAGGTGGCTATCTTGGGGGTAAAGAAAAAAAGGAAAAAGGAGAGGGAAAAAAAGAAGAGGGGAGATTCCTTTTTCCACCTCGTGTTCTCATATCATATTCAATCCTTCGTGACTGTAGAAAAACGAATGGATGCTTATTAGGGGGGCGATCAAGAAAACATAGAGAAATTATAAA
>CAKOGP040001778.1:7568-18869 GCA_933822405.4 Cylindrotheca closterium | reverse complement strand
ACTACAAATACCTACCGGAGAACAAGGACGTTTCCTTTGAAACCTTCAAGGAGAATCTTGAAAAGAAGGCTATGACTGCCGAAGTAGCATGGTCAAAGTACTACAACAAGCTCCCAGCCTTCGAGAAAGTGCAGTTCGAACAGTTCAAGGCTAGACTGAAGAGCCATAGACAACAAGTCAAAAAGTACATGATGCGATCGAAGAAAGAAGAACAGATGTGGCGAAGGGACTTGCTTCGGTATCCACCGAAAACCACGAACTCTGAAGGTGCACCACTATGGAATCCCCATAAAGCTAACAAGCTATTGCGACAGGATGTTGGAGAATTGAGACAAAAGAAAGAGCACATGACGCCAAAGAAACTTCAAGCGACAAGAGACGAGTACAAAGAGTTTCCTCTGAAGATATTTCGTCAACACATGTACCAGGAAATTCGTCGTTGCAAATTCTGCAACCATTTGCACGATAGAAGAGAAGCCAAGAAAATTATCCACATCTGCAAACCAGCTGTGGGTGCGACAGACGATACATTGACGGACCGTTTGAAGGAGCTGGGCATACATGATCCGGAAGAAGAGGAAGAGGAGGAGGAAGAACTGGAAATGGAGGACGATGAGAAGCATACAGCAGAACAAACAGGCAACCGAAAACGCAAAATTGCCGAAAACAATCGTCCAAGCAAAAAGCAAAAGCGTTGTTAAACCTAATTCATAGCAAATGCCGTTCTTCTTAGTACCTATTCTCAATCTATTAAAGAGCAATATTTCGTTTAAAACTGCAACATGATGGACCTATATTGCAAGTCATCTTGTAACTCTTAAAATGAACGCTGTCGATAGTCAAGATAGCGTCTCTTCCTGGACCTTCGTGCTTTTCTTTCAAGTGCGCAAGCACAGTTGCCCAATGCCACAAATTGGCGTTTTGGACCCTTCCTTCGATTCTCCCAGCCCTTAAGGGGACAATTGCAACGAGCAATCGCTTAAGCCCCCCCTCGTTCTTGTCTGATGAGGGGAGCCACAATATGCCTTCGTTCGTGGAATTTGTGATGTCTTGCCAAAGACAGCAGAGAGAGTTCGGTGTTGCGCCAAAATGAGCCTTGAAAACACCGATGTTGTGCTCCGTGTAGTCATCAGTGGTAATCGGAGGTAGATTGCCAATTGTCTCGAATCCGTAGATCAGCACCTGTTCCGGTGTCACTTCTTTTCCAACCATCCCAATGATTTATAGCACTTTCATTGTCCACCGATCACTTGCTTCCGAGCGAGGCTCACATTTTCAATTTTGAAAAAAAACGGTTCAGTTAGCACGATCGAGGCCGTTAAAATTGTCCCCCATTACCGTTTCAATTGTACTCAATTACCGTTAGAAATGTCGTCAATTGTACTCAATTACCGTTAGAAATGTCGTCAATTGTACTCAATTACCGTTAGAAATGTCGTCAATTGTACTCAATTACCGTTAGAATTGTCGTAGATTTCTTGTTGGGAATTTACGACAATTTCGGCATTTTACGACAATTCATGATTTTCCGCTTCGGCGAATGCACGACGAGCGAACTAGAGCGAACAGTGGCGGAAGAATTAACGCAATTTCTGCTTGTTAAATACTCGACTGGTCGCTTTTAATTTGCCCTAAGTCAATTTCATCATGAGAGACTAATGCAGAAAAGGGTGAAAATGACCACACGGACTAAAAAGAAATAATAGAAACCCGGATCTAGGACAAACTGCGGGGTATCCCTGGGCTTACGGGTGTCCAAGTTTGCAGCCAAGATCAGGTCGGCCTTGCGAGCGAAGGCTTTAGGAACGAAGACATGCCAGCACAGGAGTCCTCGAGAAGACCCAGTAAATTTGGCAGAGAAAAACCGTGGATTGTTGACCCAGTCTTGCATGAGGCCAATGGGGTACTGGAAGTCGCAGAGACGCATCAAGTCTTTGCAGTACGGACCAATGGCCAATTCTTGTGGTAGCAATGGGAGGAAGCCAAGACGTACCATGTCGGAAACCTGGATAGGAGTCGGGAAGACGCCCACCCGAGGCTCACTGGACAAGACGGAGCGAAGTTCTTGCATGAGGATGGGAGGGGCAGTGTCCATCCCAAACCACATTCGAGTTTTGTAGGTCTTCGACCCAGTCTTCCCAGGTTTGTTGAGGATGTAAGGATTGCCGAAGTTGGGATCAAGGTAGATCTTCAGGTGGGCCCAGTCCTTGGCCTTTTCGTCAAACTCCTTCAAGTTCCGGATCCACAGTTGTTGTTGGGTGAATCACCGTCAGCAAAGGGTAGGAGGACGACCGTGGAAGTGATCTCGCCCCAAATACCGGAAGCAAACTGATGGAAGGCATTGTAGGCGGTCTGGACTTGATTGAACTCGGACGCACCGACGCCCTGCCAATCAAAGACAATAGACACGTTGAAGATGGTAATGTGCCAAAAGGGAGAGGCAGTTCAATGGACAGCAAGAAGGCGAGCCAATCGTTCATCAGTGGTGAGAGGAACCGTGGGAGCGGGGGGAGAGGCAACAGTGTCCCTGTAGGTCAGGGCACCATTGTGGTCCTCTATGCCATTTTCCTCACTGGTACTCCCACACGGAGTGGTGGCTTCCACGACGTCTTCAGCTGGAACACTGGCTTCCTGTGTTCCTGTGGGGGTGCCGGCGATGACGTGAACGGCGTGGGACATGATCACTTGTTGGCGCAGAGGGGTGGCATCCGAAGGTGGAGTTCGTTGGTAGGGTTTGGACCGACCCTTTGGTGGCATCAGTTCGGTTTGCATTGGGACAGAGGGAGACGGGCGCGAATTGTGGGCTTTGGCACCTTTTGGGTTCACTGGCGTAGATGCCAGGCGTTTCTTTGACTTGGACTGAGCTTTGGCTATTTTTGACTCTCGTTCTAGTTGCTCGAATTCCTCAACAATGGGAGGAATGATAGCAGGGCCTGTCCAAGGATGAGCGAAGAATTCTGATGCCGCTAGCCACATCCAAGTCAACGGCTTGGCGCGTTGAACAATTAATGTTGGGTCGAATACGAGCGCGACTTTTTGTCAGTTTTGATAACACGTTGGGCCGTTGCCAGATCAAACACAACCGTGGGGCACTGTGTCGCGAGACAAAGGAAGTACTCGCAAAGAGCCCAGGAACCGTCGTCATCATCGGCATCTTCGAGGTCTCCAAGGGAAAACAGATTCTGCATGCTGGACCAAAGCTGAGGCATCGAACCGCCAAGCGATGGGTCGTACGCCTTCAAGCCAGACAGGATTAACGCAGCGATTTTGTCGTAAGAATGAGCATTGGCTTGGTCTGTACTGGCTTCCGCCCGCCATCCGGGGCATTTGGATATTGCCCAACCAGAGTGATCCGCGGTGCAAGAGGACCAGGTGAGGGATGCTTGATTCCCAAAAACCTCCTGCCTCCAAGCCTTCTTGTAGAGGCTGTGAAACTTTGCCACCTTGAGTTTCTTGGTGTAGGCAACGAGTGGCCGTCCTTGCACTGCGCCATCCTTGGTGGTTTGGGAAGGAGGGGGTTGCTTGCGTTGGCTCTTGGTGCTCGTGTGATTGGGATTATCCTTGGTGAGATTGATCGACAAAGGAGTGGTTGAGTCTGATTGAGCTTTGGCTGTGGGGCCATCCTGACCTTGGGCCACTTCAGAAGGGAAGAGCGAGCGACCTTTCATTATGCCATCCTCGGCGGTTGGTGAAGGGGTTCGCTTGCAGCTGCGCTTGGGAGTTGTGATGGCAGGGTTATCCTGTTGGGAATTCACGTGCGCGTGTAAGAACTAATGAAGTACTGTTGGGACTAACAAAGTACTTGTGGAAAATCCAGGTTTATATGGATTAAAAGTGGTCTTCAGGCGTGACAAATAGATAGGATATACCGGTAGCTGGGTCAGAACCAGCTTGTCACATTTTTGAGGACCAGACTGGCTGTTTTAGCCAACATGGTGTGAGATACTGAGTTTCAGTACCTAGCTGCAGTAGATAGACTGCAAAAGATAGGAGGTCTCGAGATAAGAGACAAGGCTGAGGTCAAGGGTTCAAATCCCTGGAGACTAGGGGCTCAAAGGAGAGAGTAAACGAACAATTGAATATGGGCCGACAACAGACGTGACAGAATTCTAATAGGAACGGGACTCGTGACTCGACCTATAGGATTACCAGGTTGAAGTGTAGCCTGTGCCTTGCACGCGTTGCCTGTGCGTGAACCGCTACACACCATTGATTTAACGTAGAGAATGCTGAGTCATCAGCGTTCTGCGATAATTCTAGAGATTTGCATGGAAAAGTGATGAACGATCGCTTTTCTCACTGCACGTTGTTTTACCTGAATTGATCTTTATCTTCTTGTGAAATAGCAGTCGCACTATAGGCTTTAAGTCTATTCATCTATTCTTCATTTATTTCTGTCAGATTAACAGTCGCAGTTACGCCTACAGCTAACTGCATCGATCTCCCCATCAGAGATCGCTCAATTCGTCTCCCATCAGAAGACGAAAACACAACAAACTTGCGGATCGGATCCACAGCGCTCTCGCAAGCTACTGAGCCCTCATCGAGCTCACATCCTCGCAGCCGTGCACATATCCGACTGCAGCGATTGTCCTTCAGAAATTTTACCTGGCTCGTCTTCCATCAGAGACGAAGACAATCAACATTTTGGAATTCGTCTTCCCAACAAAGACAAACAACACAACAACTCGCGGATCGACTTTCAGCGTTTCGCAAGTCCCCTGTTTTGGGCTCCCATCAAGCCCATCCCACCGTTCGATCTGAATTAATTTCTGAGGCATAGTACTCATACGATTTAATTCTAACGAAGAACTCGGTTTCTACAGGCGTCCGAGTTATTTTTCAAGGTTCGGGACAACACAATTTGGAGTGCTCGGCTAGTAGCGGCCCTATCGCGATAGTCGTAAGATATTGGAGTTTTTATTTATTGATCGATCGCTATCAATACAGCGTTGAGTGTCGCCAACTCGTGCTGCCCCCGGTTCACCTCCTTTCGTCGTCAAGGAGTTTTCTTCGGAACCAAGGGATCCGAATCTTTCAACTGGTCGAACAGCTTCTGTGGTGGAAGTCCCGCTTGAAAGGTTCACCTTCCCTCGCGAAGTAAAACGCCGGACCTACACCAGACGCCCCAGGAACGAACTTTTGTTGTGCAAGCAATTGATTCAGGCGCATCTGCTTTTCCTTTTTCTACTTTGGGATTGCATCGGTTCCAGTCCAACGTTAGGACCGTCCTCAGACTCAGGGCGTACACAAATTAGAGTTCGCAGGGTCATCAAACCTTGTCAAGAGGAGGATCTGTATCCTCTCGATCGTCTCATGCGTCCTTAGGTTTGGGATCTAATTCTCCCGCGCAACCATCAACAACCCGCCACCGCCCTCCTGGTCATTGTCCAGAGAGTCTGGAACACATCCTGGTTGAGGTTCTCGATCTCCCTCGGGATGGTATTCTTGCTCAAGCATTGAAGCATGCTAAAATTACTTGCTTCATTGACCTCATGGCTATGACCGATGTGGCGATTGACTCTCTTGTTTATCCAAGAAGTCAAACACCTGATGATGAAGGCGACTTCCAAGATGATCAACTTGCCCTGGTACCACTGTCCATCCGCAGTCTCATCAAGGTCATCCAAGGATACGTTTACTACCGCAAACATGTCCATAACGACCCTGTCAACCCTGACAACTGCATGGATATTGACTACGGAAGTGTACTCGACTATAGAGCTTCTGGAGAGTTCTTAACTTTTGGTAATAGAACTATTCCACAACCTATTATCCAGAAACCAAGTCGTCGTACCCCTGCTGCTGATGAATTCGATAGAAGCATCAGAAGAGAACCGTCGTCTTTCCCTACTTTCAGCAATGACAAGCAATGGGAAAACTACAATTGTAATCTCGCAGCCATCTGTCGCACTTACGGTCTACAAAATGTCCTTAATCACAAGTACAGCCCACAAACTGTTGATAAAAAGGACCTCTTTGACCGTCAGCAGGCGTTCATGTATCAAGTCTTTACCACGACTCTCCTCACCGATAAAGGCAAGCAATTTGTTCATGAGCATCAAGCAACCTTTGATGCGCAGAAAATTTACAATCAACTTGCTAAAGCCTACACTAAGTCTGTTAAAGCTGATGCCACCGCTACTGGACTTCTACGATGGATTATGACCGCTAGGCTTGATGATTCATGGCGCAACACACATGAATCATTCATCATCCATTGGCAAGAACAAGTACGCAAATACCACACCTTGGCAGACATTAGTCAAAGGATGCCAGAAACCCAGCAACACCTGCTACTCGAACAAGCCCTTATTGCTGTCCCTTATCTCGATGAGATTCAGAGACTCTCTAGGATTCTTGAGATGCAAACGGGTAAGGCAATCATTTTTGATGACTATGTCACACTGGTGGAATCTGCAGCCCAAAGTTACGACACTTGGCAAGTCTCCAAGCCTAAGCCAAATACAAATAATCCTAGTAGAGACGTCTACTTTACTGGTGTTGATTCCGGCTTAGACGATGACAACCTCGATATCAAATTTAACATTGATCCTGATATTGCACCGCTTCCTGATAAAGCAAAGGCTGTTATTCTTGGAGCATCTTCCGAACCTGCATGGCCGTCACCACCACCACTGCCCCCACCTCTGCCACCGCGCCGTTTGGTCAATCTTCATGACATCACGGCTGCTGAACTCCTCGACCACTTCCAGGATGGGAGCATGGGGAGTGCTTCTGGTGCTCTTCCTCCTGAAGTGGTTGATAATGCCAGAGACAACATCTCAGGGTATGTGACTGAACGTCAATCTCTCAGACCTGGAGGAGCAAACGGTGGAATTGCTGGTGATGATGTGACCACCTTGTCTCAAACAAATCGTTCTGTAGAGGTTCGAGCCATAGATGATCATCAACTAACGGATGTGTCCATCAAAACCCTACCACACATTGTCTTAACCTCTGACAAGAATTGGGATCCTGGTGTTCTAGACTCCAGAGTGGATGAATTTGATCCCAAACCTGACGATGGATTGGAAGATCTAGATCCCAAAGTGGACGACATTGACAAATGGACCGACTGTATCACTGGCAATGGATTGGAAGGAGCTAAGAGCCGTTTTGATCAAGTAGATATCCTCAAGAGACATTTTATTTTTGATGAAGCTATTTTTGACGAAGCCATACACTTCTTTGAAACTTTTCAGTATTCATCACCGTTTGATGAACCGTACAAGGATTCCGAATGTACAGATACCGGAACAGATTGCCCAGATACTGGACCGGACTATTTTGAGGACACATTAGCTATTGACATACCTTCCAAACGTCGATGTAACACAAGTTGCAAGGTTTGTTTTGGTCATGGTATTTGGCCCGGCAATGGGGAGCAACCAGACACTGGACCTCCACAAAGAAACAAGCAAGGGCACAAGACTTTGCCACTAGCTGATACTATGGTGTACAAGAACCCAAGCTCAGCAGTGAAGTCTCATGAACGCAACTGGGAGCGACTACGTCAATATTTTGCGTGGTTACCTAAGCATTCTTTTCACTGTACTACTACTGATCTGGCTAGATCTCCCACGAACGCCCACCATGAACACAAATATCGTCCTCTGTCTCCACTTCCAGAGCCAATCAGTTGCATGGTCGTCTTGGTAGGCATCGCCAAGCATGATTGTCACGACATGACCAACATATTTCTGTTTCTTGAAACAAACAACGTCTTGTTACCTTCTGACATCTGCTCTGCTCTACCACCTACCGGACTACACAAACGTCTTGTTCTACCTGATGGGGAGGAGTTAGTGCTCCCTACAATAACCAAATCAATTGATCTATCTGATGGGGAGGAGTTGACACCCCCTCGCAAAATCAAATCTAGAGACCATAAGTCCCTCAAGACCATTGTTCATTCTAGTGATGCTGAATCAGAGATAGAAGACGTTCTTTTAGAAGAAAAGGACCTCATTGGACAGACTTTCCTTCTCTCACCAGATGATGAAGGTTATGTTCAACGTGCTAAGATTGTTGAGCTTAATTATAAGCACAATTGCAACACGGACATTCAGCCTGCACGCATTCAACTATGCTTGAACATTGATAAAGGCAAATATGAACATGTTATGGCTTACCATGAGATCCACAAGTGGTCAGAAACTGACAAGGACAACCCCATAGATACAAAGCTGAAGCAAGTTGTATGCCACCATCACTACATTTGACTTGAACAGCCTTCTTATTACCTGGGTCTGACTTACAGTATGACCATTGGATGGAAACATGGGGAGAATACCCCAGAACCACTGAACATCACTGGAGCCAATGAATCAGTGACCTACGCTATATACTCAAGAAATCATAACCTACCAGAAAATCAAGGTTGTAAACTTCTTCAAAATATAGTGAAGGACAAGAGGAAATTCCTCTGTCCAACCAATCAAGTCAAGCTGAGATTGCTACATGCTACTACACCAAAGTATCTGTACAACTACAACATCCAGGAGGACCACAATGGCGTCCTTCGACTTGACAAACTCCATGGCAACACCAACTGGAAGCATGCCACCAAAGTTGAGATGGATCTGCTTGCAACGTACAAGGTCCTTGTGGATATGGGGAGAGGAACCCCATTGCCAAAAGATCACCAAACGTTCAGAGTCCAACTTGTCAATGCCCTTAAACATTTTGACAAACACAAGCCCAGGCTCCTACCGTTTGGTGACCTTACCTATGTACTGCCAAACAAAACAAAACCTAGCTGTCTATTGACAGACCAATCTGTTGTGGTTATAATCCATCATATGTTGAATGGAACCCCAATCGGTTTCTTCTCTAAGGAGCAGTCAAATGTTGAGACTGCTACTTATGGTTCTGAGTTTGTAGCCACTCAAACCTATGTCAAACAGATCATGGATCTTCAACAGACCTTGAGGTACCTTGGTGTGCCAATCAAAGGTCAAAGCTACATGTTTGGTGACAATGAATGTGTTGTGAACAGTTCTTCCCGACCTGAAGCAAAGCTACACAAGGGGCATGTTGCATTGTCGTTCCACCGTGTGAGAGAAGCAGTAGCATGTAACATGCTATCTTTTATCCACATTGACGGTGTTCTTAACCCTGCTGATATTCTCAGCAAGCATCGGGGCCATCAGCAAATCTGGCCACTATTACGGACTCTAATGTTCTGGTCTGGTGATACTGCTGATCAAGAGGAATAGGTCCTCTCACTTTGCCCCATTTGGGGAGTGACAGAATTCTAATAGGAACGGGACTCGTGACTCGACCTATAGGATTACCAGGTTGAAGTGTAGCCTGTGCCTTGCACGCGTTGCCTGTGCGTGAACCGCTACACACCATTGATTTAACGTAGAGAATGCTGAGTCATCAGCGTTCTGCGATAATTCTAGAGATTTGCATGGAAAAGTGATGAACGATCGCTTTTCTCACTGCACGTTGTTTTACCTGAATTGATCTTTATCTTCTTGTGAAATAGCAGTCGCACTATAGGCTTTAAGTCTATTCATCTATTCTTCATTTATTTCTGTCAAGACGGACAGACAGAATGTCCGATCAAATGATTCACATGCACGATCCATCGCTCAAAGGAGTGTGTTGGGAATTCACGTGCGCGTGTAAGAACTAATGAAGTACTGTTGGAACTAACAAAGTACTTGTGGAAAATCCAGGTTTATATGGATTAAAAGTGGTCTTCAGGCATGACAAATAGATAGGATATACCGGTAGCTGGGTCAGAACCAGCTTGTCACATTTTTGAGGACCAGACTGGCTGTTTTAGCCAACATATCCTTTGTCAGAGCAATTGACAATTGAGTGGTCAAATTTGATCAGGTTTTGTAGTTGAGACGTCCCTGACCTTGGTCAGCTACAGTCATGATCAAATTCGGGTCCTGCTCCGGCGGGTTGATGATGCTATCCTTCATGTTGACTTAAATTTAATTCCTGTTTCAACAACAACAACTGTTTTCCTGTACGTACGAAACGCGTAGGACTGGTACAGTTTTGTTTTGGAGAAGTTTGTGGAAAAATAATTTCTACCTTTGAGTTTTGATTTTTGATTTCTGAATTTTATAAATTTGGCGTCGGACCACCTCATTTACATCAAACACAGAGCCGGAGTGGTCATCCCCCCTCCCGTCATCAGCTTCTTCCCTTGAAGGCAAACATAAGCCCAACGTCCCAGCCCTGTCAAATTGCTGCCACCTTCCTTAGCTCGGTGCAAGACCTGGCTGAGCACTGTCGCAATACATCCTCCCCACTGAAAAGCTGTAGTTGCCAATGATCGTGACTGCTGTTTATTATAGGCGACCGCCAAATAGAAACCTTTTTGTTTTGCCTTCATGGTCGCCTGACGCATTCTATCGTTCCATCCATGACCCTCTGAGATAGAGGGCCAATATGTTTTGGCCTCTGCCAACAACGCGATTCCCACTCGTTCATCTTTCAGCCAGGAGTTGATCTGCCGCTGTTTCTCATGGTCACCATCCTCCAGGACGCCGTTGACGTTCTGGAAGGTAACGCGAGTAGCTAGTGAAGAGCGACAGCGATGATTGTCACCAAGGGAGTCAGTCTCCTGCTGGAAAAGAATGTAAATATTTGTCAAGTGAAGTGTGGGAAACAACACTGGACGGGCCACTAATTCGAGATCTTCTGCCTGCACGGTGTGACCTAGCAGCAGGCGACCTGGGTCCTCTAATGACCCTGCCGCGGAGCAATGTGCTCCGCGCCCGGCCAAAGAAGGCAACTTTGCAGATCCGCTAGTACCAGATTTGCTAGATGGAGAAGGGAGAAAAAATGGGTGTACACCTCCCGGCGATGCCGCAGTCAGAGAGGACACAGCTGTCGTAGTATCACCCTCCATCTGATTTGTGTCCACCTGGACCTGAGACGTGTTCCAAGAGCGCTGCTTTGGCTGCTGAAAGTGAACAGACGTGCTGGTACTACCATCACCCATGAATTGATTGTTGTAATTGATGATGTCAATGTGTCGGTGTAGTTGTCTAACAGGGCATTGTATCAAAGACATGGTTGATTCTGAGAGTCTGGATACCGTTCTGCCCATGAAAATAAAGCATTGCCCGTTTGAATGCAATCCAACCTTGTCAACAATTGAACTGCCACATCTCCTGAATATAATTGTTCTAACCGCCACTCAGAGAGTTTGGGCACCACTATATTGTAATGATCGATATGGCGAGTGTCTTGGCGCGCAGCAATTTGTTGTGCCTCCATTTTGTCACCCATTTGTGGCGCTCCTTGTTTGTTGGCGAGTCTCTTGAG
>CAKOGP040001777.1:0-18915 GCA_933822405.4 Cylindrotheca closterium | reverse complement strand
TCTACTGGAAGAGAATGGTCGCAAGAGCGCGGGCAAAAGAAGCCGAGCTATCAATATTCGTTATTTCTTTATCACAGATCAAGTTGAGAAAGGAAATGTTAAGATCGAATACTGTCCAACTGACAATTTCATGACTAAGCCATTGCAAGGTGAGAAGTTTTGCAAGTTCAGAGATCTAATTCTTGGTCCACAGGAATAGGTCAGACAAGTATGTATATGTTCAAATGAAAATACAAAACAAAATAAACAGTGAATGAGAGCATGTCCCATTGCTGCCAATGGTGGTTGTCACAATGGCAGGAGTGTGTTGGGATATGACGAAATATGAGTTTTTAACGTTCCAAAAGAAACTATTCAAGTACAAAGTTTTTGACACGTGCGATCGGACTTTGATCGTGCGTGATGTCGGGATTTGACGCAAGTATGCCGGACGCAAGTCTGTCGGACAATCTATATCCACACAAAAAGGAAAAGATCCTATAAAAGTGGAATATTGATGTTGTGTACGATGCGGTAGGGAATAATGCAAGATGTCCCAAAGTACTGCATTCAACACAGAATTGTGGTAGAAGTCGAATCGAGTTCTGTAAACAAGGGATTTTCCAAGGGAAAATCGTTGAACTCACTTTTGTGATTGAATCATCAATTCAAGCCAAACATTAATCAAATAAGAACAATTTTAATCAAAGTATACCTAGACACAGGAGAACTATTGTCGTGAAAGTGTTGTACAGTCGATTACGAATTTAGATTGCAGAGAGTTTGTTCTGAGCGCTAAAGGCACTCACGATAGAGCACATTTATCTTTATTCTAACAGACGGACGGACAGTTGAATGTTACATGAAGAAAGACCTTTATATTACAAGACTGTTCCGTTATCCACAACTGGCCGATGCCAAAACGGCAAGAGTGTGGTGGCGGTACTCAAATTTCCATATTGAGAAATGGAGAACTAGAGGATTCTTAGGACTTAAATATTCCCTGGATCTGATCCGTGATCAATTGTGAAAATTGTGTGTTCCCGTATGACTTAGAGGACCATACGAGGGATTGGACAGTTTGGGAAGTACAGAAGCGCAGACGCCAAGCTTCTAGAATATTCTGGGAAGTTTAGCCGAGGCCGTCAACCGTCAATCGACTCAATCGAATAAAAATTGTGCGTCGCCATGAAAAATTATTTATGCCCTCCTGTCATTTCGAATTTGACGGACCGCCAAAATCCCTTCAAATTTGGGTCAAATTTGACGGTCTCCGCCAATTGCCGTCAAATTTCTACGGACCTTTTACACGAAAAATGTACTGCCCGCCAAATTGCTTATTCCATCTAGTCGATTGACGGTGCCCGTCAAATGAATTTTCTGTTCATCACTCGTGCATTGCTGTGGTGAAACAAAACACAAGAACTCCGCAGCTGACAGTACTGGTACCGCCAAAGGCTTTGGCGCCATTGCCCTTTCCCTAACTTTGCCCCATACTTGAAATCAACTCATGTCCCTGTATTGTCGCCGTACCAAGTGTCACATTTTCAACAATCAGCCATGGCCAACGTTGGATCATCAAAACCACCCCATTGGTCAGAAGAGGAAATCAAGGCATTGGCAATTGACTACCGTAAGGTCTCTGAAGATCCAGTGGAGGGTCTCAAACAAACTGGCGCTACATACCATGCTCGGATTGTTGAAGAATGGAAGAAGCAATTCCCTTCCGGTGATGATCGTCGTCATGGAACGTGGTCTGATCGAAATGGTGACACAGTTGCCAACTATTTCCGTGACTCCATCAAGGCCAAATGCTCCAAGTCAAACATGAGGAAAGACATAAGGAAGTGGCAAAACGGATCGACACTCTAGCGACTCAAATTCAAGAAAGTACCGCTAGCCTGCAGGCAATGTGCGAAACAATGGTGTCCCAAAATAAGTTGAAGACCTACCGTAGCTTGATGAAAGTTGCGCCACCTTCCAAGAAGCATAAGCTGCAGGCTTTGATCAATGAAGAGAGTCAAAACATGCTTGAAGGGTCTGGTCTTTCACTTGATGATGTTGCAGTACTCTAAATAGGATATTACTTTAGGATATTACTTTAATTGCAACTCACTTTAATTGCAACTCCACCTGTCTATATGTTCAACCAAGTCCCTTCTCAGATCAAGAGTCATTGCATCATCACTGCTGTCTGATGATGATGAACATGTTGATGAAAAACTTGTAGAAGACGAGGAATAGTTGTAAGGCATCAAGGCAGTTTCTACCGATGTAATTGAGTGTGAAATTGATGATTGACGGAGTTTTTTTGGCTGGGAGGCAGTGCCATCAATTTTGGATTGACGGCAAGACCGAAGAATGCTTCTTTCGAGGCATAGTCATAAAAGGTCTGAACGTCTTCCAATTTCAGCCAATCACATTTATTCTATCTAGTCGAGTGACGGCCTTGGCTGGAGATGCTCTAAAGCTTTCTTATGGAAGCAAAACAGGACATTTTATCTCTTCTGACACTCTGTGTTGAATCGATACAGAGGTCTAGGGAAAGAGCAACGCAAATCCTATTTGGATCTGTGAATGTTTCCAGATCTGAAGGCAATACGATTCATCTCACAATCCGAACAGAATCCTAAATGGATATGAATTAATATAGTAATACTGATGTATGGTTTGCTATAGTATCGATAGATTGTTATCAATACAGGATCTAATTCCCTAGCCGACGAAGATCATATTTCAGGAGAGAATCAAGAACTGGGGGTGTTGAGGCACCCACAGCTAGTTGTATTCTCATATTTCTGACAGGAGGAGCCTCTGTGCGGACGTTTTGAAGGAACAATTGGAGTTCCAACCATGTTGTGGAGATATGGATGTTTGGCGTCGTCCTTGTCAACGCAAAGATGGTCCAAAGTAGTATGAGTATATTTTAGTTTATACTGATGACGTCATTGCAATCTCGGAGAATCCAAAAGCAATTATTGACAAACTCAACAGTTTCTTTGTTTTAAAACCTGAATCGATAAAAGAGTCAACCACATATCTTGGTGCAACAATCTTGAAGCACAAGTTGGATGGTGATGATTATTTCACCTGGGCTACTATTGGATCTGAAGCATATCTCCAAGAGTCGCTAAGAGTTGTCAAGAAACGAATTGCCCCAATGCAACTGACTTTAAAGAAAAAGGTCTATTCAACTTTGCCCTCTGGATAAAGCCGGAACTTGATTCTACTGCCTTTGTCAATGATGATACTGCTATTCTTCACATGCAGCTCATTGGCATTCTCCGCTGGCTTGTGGAACTTGGTTGTATTGATGTCACTGCCAAAGTTTCTATGCTCTCGTCTTACAATGCAATGCCTCATGAAGGTCACTTTCATTCTGCCTTAGATATTTTCGCCTATTTACAGAAGCATCCTGATTGTATACTTGTGATGGATTGTGGTTATGCTGATCATCTGAGACCATTGAAGAAAGCTGATTACTTACAGCCAGTTCTATGAATTTACTAAGGACGAACTTCCCAAGTGACATGCCTACGCCTCTTGGCAAAGCGGTAGAGTTCACTATGTTTGTTGATGCATCTCACGCTGCTAACATTGTTACTCGTCAATCAAGAACAGGAGTATTTCAAGAACAGGAGTATTGATCTTTGTTAACATAGCTCCTATTATCTGGTATTCGAAAAAGCAGAACAGTGTCAAGACAATCAGTTTTGGTTCTGAAGTTGCTGCTCTAAAGACAGGTGTTGAATTACTTGAAAGATTACAATTCAAGCTCAGAATGATGGGCGTCCCAATCCAAGGTTATTGTCATACTCAACCTGGACCCGTTCGTGATCGTCTTATGGAACACATCATGTGGAAAGGAAAGCAAAATGGAAGACTTGCTAATTTGATTTAAATTTTGGAAACGTCTTCATCCGTCGCCGGATATTGTCAGTCTTGGACAGTATTGGATGATACGTCCTCCAAAGAGGGGGTGCGGTTGATATTAGCCCAATTTGGAGTACATGGTTCTCTGATACATCAGTATCACCTTGAGGGGACTGTTACTTGGACCAGAGATTGTCTGTCATTCGTACGTTTAGATCGAGAGATTGATTCGCACACATCTTGTAAAACCCCCATGTTTGTTATCGTACCGGTACACGTGTACCGCACTCGTTTTCGTTCCGAATCTCTCGTACCTCGCTACGTCACCGAGTGAAAGATGCCTCTAATGGAGGATAGAGAAAAGGAGCCCTTCGAAGCGCTGTAATAATCATCACAAGGTGGTTCAGTTGAAAAAAACAAGAACTCTTTCCCTACTTTTCAAAGCCAAAGTAGCAAGCAAAATATTGCTTGATTTAAAACGATGTCTGGCTTCGGGCAACCAAGTGACTCCGGATTCGGTTACGGCGGTTCCTTCCAATCAAAATCACAAATAAAAAACACCAGTCCTTTCGGTTCGTCAATATTTCCCATGACTTCTAGTAACGCCAATGGTTCAGGTTTTCAACAAGCGCAGAACACAGTCGGTTCTGCACAACAAGGGTTCAATTATCATGATCCTCCGCAAGCGAAGCAAACCATGTTTGGATCGTCTCCCAATGTGGTGACAAACTCAACCCATACTTCTGGAGTTTTTTCTTCCGGTGGAACAGGTTTTAATGTGCGCAATGAGGAGGCAATCCGTGCGAGCAACATTGGCTTTGGAGGTAATATTCAACAAAACTCGTCCGCTTTCCATGGCGGTACTAGTGCGGTGTCTTTCACTCCGAGTCCGAATACTCAACATCAAGCAAGTTCTGTTCGAAACCCATTTCGTAGTGTAGCAAGCGGGGATAAAGCAGATGGGTTGACTTTTGGAACCTCATCAAGTGTGACAAGAACGGCAGCTAACAACGTAGCTCCAGAATCTGGATCACCGTTTGTTCCGACAGGTGGTCGCGGCAATTTTGCGGGAATGGATTCAACTAGAGGAAGACCTTTTGGCAATGAGGGAGGTCAGAGTTCTTCTTTTGCTTCCAAAAGTTTCGGTGTCACAAGTCAACCCAATAATAAGCGGTTTGAAGGTGGAGGAGTAAATCCATTTCAGTCCATTAATGGAGCTACTCACTCATTTGCTGGCAAGCAACAACCAAAACCCCAAAATCCAGCAACAAATGGATTCACGAAGAACTCCTCGGCCTCGGCCTCAAAACCAGTTTTGCTCTATGCTCATGGCAATTGCGAATTCGATGGGAATAGCGGTCCTGGCGATATTGCACTAGACGAACAAGCCCGACGTTTGAAAGCAAAGATGGAGGAGAGGAAGCGTTTGCAGGCAAAAATAGAAGAGAAAAAGAGAAAGTTATTGGAAAAGAGAAAACAGCAATCCGATCGCAGCGTTCTAAACGCAGCGGTGCCTTCATTTGTTCCTGGCTCTGAACCTGACCCCGTGAATAAGGGTGATTCTGAACAACCACGTGAAGACACCACGGGGTTCTCCTCGTTCCGAAAATCGCAAGGGGATGAAGGCAATTCCAAAACCCGTGATTTGCTGCCGCATGGAATCAAGGTTACAACTAACATCGACGAAAATTCAGGCAATCGAGATGAGCGGGAAGATTTAAAGAATGCTGTCGCCTTGGTTGGAACTTGCACACATATGTGTCCAGACGACGAACTACTCCGCCGCGAACGAGAGAACGATATTCAGCTGCTCGAGATCCCACTTCCGGGAACTCTCCATCCAAAAAATTGGACACTCCGGAATACAGTGATAAAACGATTCCGTCGTTCTGCTGCTGATTACAAGGTACGACTTTCAGCATATCTTCTTTTCTTTGAATACATGTATTTCATCCTATCCCATTTTATAGCTCGATGTTCCAGAATGGGTTCGGCCTCCAGACATTCTTGAAAATGTGTGCGGCTACTTGGAGGAATGGGTTATGGTCAGTAATACTTGTTGTATCCGCTTGTTTTCGGAGGATATGGCAGGTTGGGTTTACTAATTCGAAGACTTTTTGACTAGGATCGAGACCGGCAAGGACCGGATCCGCGTTTCCCAAGACAGCAGGTGCCACAACCTTTAGATGTGTATCAATTCATATGGAATCGCACAAGGATGATCCGCAAGGACTTCACCCTTCAAAACTATGTTGGTTCGGGCGGGAAATGCGACGCAAGAGCAGTGCGATGCCACGAGCGCATCGGGCGGTGGCATGCGATGTGTGAACACCAGTTGAGTCACATTCCAGAGTTCACAAACATGCAGAGTCAGCAGAATATTCAAGAATTGGGGCAGACAATGAAAACGTTAAATCAGTTCTATGACGACGACCTAAATCGATCGATGGTTGAGGTACCAGACGATTCGGGCATAGAAACAAGGACAGATTTGTCTCCATATGCACACGGGTGCTCGGCAGACTCAGTTCAAGGAGTTTGTCCAAGGGATTTCGATGGATCACAACTTCAGAATGACAGTACTGGTACAAGAGTATCAAACAGGCTTATTGGAAAACATGCAGTCCACTCTTCCACTCACGGCACCGCTGAAGCCGAAATGCGGGGCCTCTACATTCTTTTAACGATCAACAATGATGGTGGGATGGAAGTGTTGAAGTATGCTGGGAAACTATTCAAGGAGAGACCTTCCATTTATCACTCCAAGCCAGTTCAGCTTGCCATGAACATATACAAGGTATAGTTCCAACTCTTGGCTTCGCAGATATGCATTTGATTTACGACTGACCATAGTTACACTCTGATATCCATATATGGGTAGGCAAAGAAAGAATTCAATTATGTTCGCTTTTTTCAAATCCTTAAATCACCTACAACACCTTATCTCTTTGGATGCATCATGTTCAAGTATGTCGAACTGATGCGAAAAGGTGAGACAAGTCGTGCTGCTATATCACTCCCGTCGGCCACAAAATTTCCTAATCGCATTTCCAAGTGGCTATTCGGATAATGAGTAAAACCTATGGCACACGGAGAAAAGATACTGGGGAGAGCATTTATGATGGCTATCCATTGAAGCGCTTTCGTCACCTCCTTTGCTACGAAGATGATGACGAAGCGAGGCATGCTTGCAACCACTACAATATCACGGTGAAGGCAATGAAAGTCAAGTCCTCCGAATCATCAAGCCTGGTCATGGAGTTTATTTTTTGGAGAAAGAGCGACTTCAAAGAACCTGTGCATTCTGAGAAAGGTTATAAATTGCCGCTCCAGCCTAGGAAAATGATGAAGACAATCGAAAGCAAACATCACGGCGCAACAAGATTAGGAATTTGTAGAGGGGAGGCAAGTGGAGGAGCTGGAATACACCTAGCAGGTACACTTGATATCCCTAAGACTTCAGGTAAGATGGATTCCGACTGGAAAAAGGAAAATTCTTCCACAGCCAAAGATTTGCAATCCGTCTCAAAGAATCATGACAGCCAGAAGGTTCTTCCGGGTTCAAGGATCATTGATCTTGACCAAGCGATGGATTCGTCTATGACAGAGGCCATCAGAGAAGGACAGAGAGACGAGGCAACCTTTATCAAAAGTCTACAAGATGAGAACAAACAAGTTGCAAAGAACGAAGACGAAAAGTGCCAGGAGCAACGTGTCACAAAAGAAAGAAACTTAAGGATGGTGGCAGAAGCGGCTCGCATGGCTGCGCAAGAGAGGGTCAAACT
Organism: Cylindrotheca closterium; assembly: GCA_933822405.4. NCBI lineage: Eukaryota > Bacillariophyta > Bacillariophyceae > Bacillariales > Bacillariaceae > Cylindrotheca > Cylindrotheca closterium. The sequence goes on along the minus strand of CAKOGP040001777.1, from coordinate 11,278 downwards.
CAAGGCTGAAAGACGTCGCAAGGAGATTGAGGTCGAGGCTCGGAGAAAACTTGCGACTGAGACTCGCAAGAAGTTTGAAACTGAAACTCAAAGAAGGCTGGAGGAGATTGAGATCCGCAGAAAGTTTGAGGTTGAGGCTCAGAGAAAACTTGAATACGAACAACAGCGACAGCATGAAAGGGAGCAACTTCGGCGGAAACAAGAAAAGGAGCTTGCAGAGGAGAGAAACCGAGTCGAGGCAGAGATGGAAAAAATGAAAGCGGAGGCTGAGGCTCGCCGGCTTGCAGTGGTTGCCCAGGCACTAGAGTTGCAGAAGGTGAAAGAGGCGGAGGAACAACGAAAGAAAGACCTGAAAGATTTGATACTCTTTTCAACAAAGACATTGTTGCTTAGACGCTGGGTCCGTCGTCTATCTCGAAATTTAGAATTGATCAGAAACTCAAGAGATGACTTACAGAACATTGATCCTACATTCTTCAAGAGTACTCTCTATCTTGATCCCTTGATGGCAAATCCAGCGGATGAAGAACGAAGCTCAATCGCAGAACAGTCACTTCCAGCAGCAGGAACCAGAAGCGTCCTTGAGACTCTTTTGCGGCTTGGTGTTGAGAAGAGGATTGATCTATCGCACCTTGTTTTGGAAGAATTGGCGACATTTCAGAACGTGGAAAGCCAAAGGAACGCTCTGCAAAATAGAGCATCCAAAACACGAACGATTCTCTTAAAGCTCGGAGTCGTAGTCCAGTCACACGAAGGTGCAGACAGAGTGTCGGAGCTAGTTCGTCTTTGGATTTCGTCTGCCCTCGAGACAGGAGAGGTCCATGTTACTGAGGAAACATCTTTCACCGTGCGATCACTTGCAGTCCTATGTCGGAACGAGCGCGATATTTCCGATTGTGATGTTGTTTTATGCTTACATCCTGGTGGTGGAAGAAGTTCGTCTGTAATACCTGCAGCAAAATCTGTCGTCCTACTCCTCGATGCCAAATATTCCAACAGAAGAGATCTTGACGAAAGGGGATCAACCGCAATTCATCCTAAGGCTGTATCAACCGAAGCTTTTGAAAGTGCATTGTCGTCAGCCTGTAAAGTACTGACACGTATGTTTCTTCGAGACTTTTCTTTTTCGGTCGAAAGAAAGCATTTCTTTTCCATTGCGTCGCAAGCAATAATAAAGTCCCTGTGGATGCCATTCTCAAGCGGAACAAAGAACGAAGACGACATTATGGGTCGCTCGAGAATCGCTCTTTTGGCATTGTCAGAAGAAGTTTCGTTTAAGCTGAAGAAGAACAGAACAGATCTGCGGAGTTGGCCCCCGAATGAATTTTCGTCTTCGACAGGAATGGTTGATGACTACTTTTCTCAAAGACAAGGCTTACCAGTCAACTGGATTGAGAGCGTAGATAAAAAAGGCTTTGACTCAGAGGTATCTCACCTCCTGCACGTGTTCAATTCTCCACTCCGCGAAGTGGTAACTGATTTGCTCGGGAGAGACGCACCACGAAGGCTGAAAGATGCCTGTGCATCGATGTTATCTAGGCGCCAGTTTCGTGGATGCTTAGAAAAAGCGCTGGGTTGGAGAATGGGCCAAATAGAGGTGTCAAGCAATAGGTACATCTACTTCCCAAGCGGGGTTGCCGACTCCTTGATATCGGGCGTGGGTAGGCGTTTGTCGCAATTACTCTCGTCGAAGTCTCAGGGGAGCCCAAGCTATCATATCCCATCAAGATTCAAGCTCAACATCTCTACTACTGTTGATTTCTTTGAAACGGGTACAGTAAATCAATCAGTTGCTGCAAATGGCGAAATACAGTCAATTAGTGATGACCTTCGCCCGCTATCAAACGCCAAGAGCAGCCACACAGTAACTGAACTAGTCAACCGAAAGAAATCAGGAAGCCGAGAGCTCCAACAACACGATGCCTCGTTTTCCAAGCGAAAAAAAAGACGAATGGAACCTTCTCACCGCGTAATGGAGAGTTCTTCGTTTTCGAAAAGGCTTGAAAGTTTCCTTGATGGGGAGACGCTTGATGTTCAGATTGGAGACAAGACTTTGGACTCTATTCTGGCACAGCGGGGGGGCTCTCTCCAAGAAGACGTTGCAATCATCAAAACTAGAAAACAAAGGAAATATGGACGCCAAATTTCAAATTGCCAAATATAAATTCTTGGCGGACACAAAAATCAAATTTTAACTTTCGGTTTCTTAGTAGGTGGATCACAATCATCTTCTTTCATCTCACGATTCTTGAACTCTTGAATCTTTTCGGTAATGAATCGGTCATTGCGCTCCTTAGCTTCTTTCACACAAACAAGCAATCTACCCAACTCAGTTTGCTCTCTTAGAGGTGGAAGTTCCCCATGATCATGCCTCCCGCTATGAATCGAATTCGGAGATTTGAGAACATATCATGGGCTTCAAACCGGGTTTCTAGCATCCTTAAGTCTTACCTATAGCTGTAATCACCTGGAACAAGCTACAGAAAAGAGACATGAGCGGTGATGAAGAAGAAGCACACATTGACACAGTCAAATTGAGACAAATCTTTACCTGCTTGGGCCTCCCTACGTTCGACTTTTTGGTATCGGCACTAGGAATTGTTGCGGCATGAACACTTTGATCCTCTCCACATCCATTAATATAGTATGTGACCACAATTCCGACTTCATTTTCAGAGTTTGACTTTGCCATTCTGAGGTTCTTGTGTCTCTCGCAGATCGAGAGAGAGCTCCAGAACGGCGGACTCTGGTCGAGGGAGTCGAATTGTCCGGAGGTAATACGGGAACGCACCACAACGTGCAACGCACGCAAATTGAAATGTCCGTTAATTGTTTAATATGGTTTTTTTTTGAAAACGTGAAGTGTCCGTTGCCATTTCAGCGCGGGCGCGCGTCAATTTGACGCAAAACGGGCACGCCCCGCGTCAATTTTGCGTCAATTTGACGCAAATCCGCGTCAATTTGACGCAAATTTTTTCGTCAGATTGACGCAAGTTGCGTCAATCCCGCGTTAAACTCAAGAAGTTGCGTCAATCCCGCGTCAAACAGATGCAGTTGCGTCAATCCCGCGTCAAACTCAAGCGAGGCCAGAAACACAATGTTATAAGAGCACAGTACAGGTTCTGACACCAGCTACGTCATTATGCTATGGGGCTACAGTTCTGGATCCGTTTCTCAGAAGTACTCGGCTTCATAGTCAGGTATATCCCAAAATTTCACAGTTCCAAGCTCTAAACCAATTTGTATTGATACCAGGACAGCACCTACCGCAAACGTATGCTTATCATAGTTATGGATCCAAATACCTCGCAATGATTGGAACTTTTTCATCTTGCAAAAGACACATTCTTGTCTTGCACGAACAACACCCTTTTGCTGCTTTGCCCGACGCGATTTGGCGACTTGAGGATTCTTCAAACAGCATTCGCCTGAACACCCAGCATCAGCCTCGACACATTCACCTGCGTCCAATTTTGACTTCAGCTCCTCTCGGAAAATCTTTATATCCGACTTGCCACCCTTGTGCCAACCGCTCCAATGGACAATATAGCCGTTGTGAATAGAGCTAGCAACATCATACTTGAGGCCTGCTTTGTGGCGTTTAACATCCCACATTTTACTGTCGAACGGCCACTTATCAAAGCACCCAAACGTAGTAGCATTGTAGACAATTGAAGCCATTGTGACCAACTTGTTCCATCCAATCAGTCGGAGATCCATCCGAATCACCTGGTGGTGTAGGTCATGCACAAGAGGAATGAAAATCCAAGCCCACTTACGAAATGTAGTTGCAGTGCAACTAACCATCTTTGCATTGGCGTCATCGCCAGCATACTTCTTGAGTAGAACATAAGCATATAGAAGATGACGTGGGGCACCACCCTTGGGAATTTTGTTACTTTCAGCTAGTCTGTTCCAAATGTTACTAGCTACCTTGGGCGAAGTGCCAAAGAAGCATGCCCACGTTCTTGCTTGTGATTGGTCGGTATACATCCAGTTCTTTTTTTGGTTTGGAGTGCGTAACGTGGCAATCGCAATGGTTCTGAATTGGGCTGGACTAAATGATGGGACCCGCACCACATGATGGCCTTGCCGTGTTTGCTGCATTGTTTATAGTCCGGAGGAATCAGACCAAAATTTGTGAGCGCGAACTTGCGTTTTTGGGTTCTCAGTTTTTAGGTAACTTTAAACCAACGGCATTCTCGGGTTTGCTTGAAACGCGCACCAGACGTATCTGATACGCAAACCCACAAATTGAACTTTCCTGGGACTGACAGCATTGCAGTTGGCAGGAAATTATATCACCCAACGGAATGAAAACACAATCGGAGACTAGTTGCTAAAACTCCAATACTTTTTCATAATTTCCAGCAATCATGCCACAAACAAGGCGTGATAACAAAGGTACAAAACATCATACAGAGACAAAACCAGCTGAAGAGCAATTATTGAACAAGGCTGCAGAGATCCAAACACTTGTTCTTCTCTTCTTCTTGCACATTTCAAGCGGTGGAAAGCTCGGGTTGAACCCGCGAATTACTAGCGGGACATTCAACGAACGGCACGACAACCCAGGAACTGTTGGACAGTGGCAAAAGTGGAAGACTATTGCACCTGGGACAAAACTCAATACTAGAGATATTTTTCGCACTCAAGCCAAGTACGCAGCCAAACTTGCTTTGAAATTTGAAGAAGAAGGTAGGATGTTGATCCAATGCATTTGTGATTTACCTATGCATTATACTGACTGTGAGCTTGTCTCTTGTCTTGAGCAGGCACTGTACCATCGTGCGATCCTGATCTGAGCCTAGCTCCAAACTTCCCACACGCTGTTGTACCACCAGCATACCCAACCACAACTGCATCAACTGGTTCAGTGTCATCAACAAGAGCAGATCCTCATATGGTGGCCGCATCATATTCAAGCGAAGATTCATCATATTCAAGCGAAGATTCATCAAGCAAAGAACCCATCAGAGGAGAAACCTCAGCTACTACCATCACAACCGAAGGAGGAGACTCCATCCAAAATAGTATCTTCGAACCCCAGTCTCAAGCAGACGACAAGAGTGAGTCTGTATCAGCAAACAACCAAGACCACAACGAGAACAAGCAACAAGATCACTCAGAATTGTCGGTGTCTTCAAACGAGGAGTCAGTCCCAAAACGAATCTCCACGATGTCTGACGGCAAGCTCAAAGTCTGTCTCAACGGAATTTCTTACTCCAGTTTTGTCTATGCACAGCAGGATGGCAGCACAGGGGAGCGCAGCACACATGATAGGACATATTTTAAAGAGACGCTTGCCATTATCAATCTCCCCGCGGTGGGCAAACCAAACCTGGTAAACAACACAGACACCATCTTGAATTTTGAGTTGCCTCAAGGCGCCAATGTCGCCATACCACTAGATTTCATCGACAGACATACCGGCAATCTCATTTTTCACAATCTGGCAGCCCAGATGCGTATTGGTATGGCTCATTCTGCAGATGAGGTGGCCGGCTTGATCAGACTACGGATGGAGTTTCCTAGCGCACAGAACTTCCGTCACCTCTCCTTTGACCTTTTAGAAGGCCAGACGATGATCATTCGAAGCAGATCAGTTGGCCACCAAGCCAGCAAAAATCAAGCAAACACCAGAAAGCAAGTTATCGAACGGATGGAAGATCCACCCGGCGTTCCAGGAAAGCACCCCTCTGTTCCATTCACCATGATGCCAAGCTACCAAGATGTCGTCTATCTACCCAATTCTCACTTTCAGCAGCAGCATTATCCAAACAACGGAGGTCCTCATGCCGCTGCTCCACATGGCCAGTCTTACTATCAGGGGGCAGCAGCAGCCACACCACCAAGAGTAGCATATCATGCTGCAGCAATGGGATCGCCTGGCCTATCTCCGTACTTTGTCCCAATGGCAACAACGGTTCATCAAAACCAACATGCAGCTTCCCCATACACTCATTCTCCGCACACCCGAACTCAGCACCAAAGTCCACTGCCTGAAAATCCTCCCGCTTTCATCCACCAGCATGAACCTCCGATGCTAAGAAACGTCAGTATGCCACAATTCTCTCCTGTCAGGAACAGTAGAACGAGCGAGGTCCAACAAGCCAACGATGATGTCGTTTCAGTAGCATCTAGAACTCGATCCCGTTCCAGGCGTGAACCAGAACCACCAGTGGGAGTTGAAACAGTGATTTCCACACAGAGTGATGGTGCTGATGGTGCTGATGTTGATTCTGTCACCAACAATATGAAGTCCACCATCCTATAGGTTGAAATGCCAAGGAATAGTCCAACGTTGCTTCTATCTACCGGCATATCACCCCCGAAGTAGCTAACACACGCAGTATGCAATATTTTGAAATTTGCAACCGTAGTGAAAACTATTTTTTTAAATGACACACATGTTTTTGCAAAACCGGCCTTCCTTTTTTGTTGAGCATTTCACGGTATTTTTAACTCTTCTTGCTACCGCTGTGTAGTGATATCAGGAAAACCCCAAACTTAGACAAAACGGCTGAGCGATAGCATAGCCACATGGCGTGTTTGCATTGCAAAATCACGTTGTCCTCGCTGAAGGAGCAACGTCAAAGTCCATTTATTTCACATCTCACAATTTCTAGCTGAATAAGCCCAAAAGCCACGATGCCAAGCAAAAAGGAGAAGAAGCCAAAAATTGAAAAGGAGCACCTAGACCAAGGAGCGCGCTTGCTTATCACTGGTGGAGAATATGCCACTAGTGATTACAAGCGATGTTGGGTTGACTTATCCAAAGGGAATGCTGGATACTCTGGTGAAAATTCAGTCAATGTTGGAATGACGTTCAAAGGTAGTGAAAAGTTTTACACAACACGGCTTAACACATCTTCTGTCATACCTCGTTCTTTGGTGTTCAACAAGAATGCCGGATGCGATAAGTTCCTGAACAATCGAGACAAGGAGAGCAGAAAGATCCTGAAAGGAATGGGAGACGTTGCCAGATCCCTGGCTAAGTATGCCTATGAAAGAAAGGTCAGTCCCAATATTGCCAAATCCATTCTCAAATATGTTTTCTACAAGATGTTTGAGCAGTACAGGGGCTATCTGGGGGATTCCGCTGATGAACAAAACAGTGAGGCTGGGCTCGAGATGCCAAACCTTGGAGATACTCCAATGAATGTCCAAGACGACCCTACTTCTTATATTATCTGATGATGCTTCGGAAAGGAGTCACAGGCACAAAAACAGTAGGCAAACCCATGAGATAGTATGGCCGCGTCAAATAAGAATCAAACTAGCCGTGTAGCACTTAAAAGTCAAATTATAGGTTCTATTTTGAATACCATCTTCCGTTTAAAGTTTACAACTCCTACAAACAAGAAACTATTAGTCATCACCACATCTCACTTGGCTGAGGGTTTCGCGGATGTTGCACCCAGCGGAGAGTGTCCAACGTTACACGATCGGGTCTTCTTCCACCATCCAATGGAACAAGAAAAAAAGGGACATCTCCTGTTGGGCGTAAACTATATTCTTGAAATTTCAATACAAGTGGTTTCAGCTTCTTTGCTCTGTAGGTGAATTTTTGCTTGGAGATTTTCTCTGTCCAAGCTGCCGTAATTTTGTAGTGAAAGACGGACCCACAGAGCTCAATATCTCCACCAATACCTCCGCTGGTGAAGATGTGTAGGTAATAAAACCAAAATATCTGTTGGTGAATTTCATCGAGGGCTTCGAACTCATTTATGAGGTCGTTGCGTCTTGCTTGGATAATAGCATCATCGCCATTATGTGCCCCAGCTTTGTCAATTTCCATCAGATCCATTGTTCAATATCCGGTTACTTGCTCTGTGGACTCAGATGGCAGTCGATACGAAGGTCACAGTGTAAATAACTTCTTTGAAGAAATGGGCATTTCTCATTGGAATGAGAGGCGAGTGGACAACTCCAACTTCCATTCATTCACATACTCCGATGTTTTCATCACAATGATGAACTGGTACACGTGTACGGGTACGCGGGTTTTGTCCCGCGTCGAAGACATGCAAGCCTGCGTTAAATTGACGCGGAGTTGCGTCAGTTTGACGCGGAGTTGCGTCAGTTTGACGCAGAGATGCGTCACATTGACGCAGAGATGCGTCAGTTTGACGCCGATTACGCGTCAAATGACGCAACTCGCGTCAATCCCGCGTCAAAAGAAACGTCCCCCGTCAAAGACGCAGAGCATTTTAACGGACACGTTCAAATTATTTAGCTTTTAAAAAAAATCTCAAAACAATCTAAACGGACAGATTTCGGGCGTGCGTTTGACGTTGTGGTGCGTCCCGGCGCGGTGTAGTTAATGCACTACCGGTACACGTACGAGTAACAGATTTCGCGTTAAATTGAGTAGTGAGGTACGAGAGATGGGACGAAAACGAGTACGATGACAAACATGGGGATTTTACAAGATGTGTGCGAATCTCTAGGTTAAACTATCTAAACGTACGAATGACGGACACTCTCTGGTCCAATTAACGGTCCCCTCAAGGTGATACTGATGTATCAGAGAACATTGTACTCCGAATTGGGCTAATATCAACCGTACCCCCTCTTGGGAGGAGTATCATCCAATCCTGTCCAAGACTGACAATATCTGGCGACGGATGAAGACGTTTCCAAAAATTAAATCAAAAGAGCAAGTTTTCCATTTTGCTTTGCTTTCCACATGATTTGTTCCAGAAGACGGTCACGAACGGTTCCAGGTTGGATCTTGGTTAAAACATCGGCCAAGTTCTCAGCAGAAATGATCCATTCAATGCGTAGGATATCAATCGCGCATTTGGAGCGAACGTAGTGATATGCGACAGCGTTCGATTTCTTCTTCAATTGAGATTCAGGAACACTTGAGTTATTGACAATGGACATATTTTCGACACAAGTATGACAATAACCTTGGATTGGGACGCCCATCATTCTGAGCTTGAATTGTAGTCCCTCAAATAATTTAACACCTGTCTTTAGAGCAGCAAATTCAGATCCAAAACTGCTTGTCTCAACACTGTTTTGCTTTTTCGAATACCAGATCATAGGAGCTTTGTTAACAAAGATCAATACTCCTGTTCTTGATTGACGAGTAACAACGTTAGCAGCATGAGATGCATCAACAAACATAGTAAACTCTACCGCTTTGCAAAGAGGTGTAGGCATGTCACTTGGGAGTTCATCCTTAGTGAATTCATAGAACTGTGAGTAGTCAGCTTTCTTCAATGGTCTCAGATGATCAGCATAACCACAATCCATCACAAGTACACGATCAGGGTGCTTCTGTAAATAGGCAAAAGTATGTAAGGCAGCATGAAAGTGATCTTCACGAGGCATTGCATTGTAAGACAAGAGCATAGACACTTCGGCGGCGACATCGATACAACCAAGTTCCACAAGCCAGCGCAGAATACCGATGAGTTGCATGTAGAAAATAGCAGTATCATCATCGACAAAAGGAGTAGAATCAAGTTCCGGCTTGTATCCAGTGGGTGAAGTTGAGTAAACATTTTTCTTCAAAGTCCGTTGCATTGGCACAATTGGCTTCTTGACAACTCTTAACAACTCTTGTAGGTAAGCTTCAGATCCAATAGCCCAGGTGAAATAATCATCACCATCCAACTTATGCTTCGATATTGTTGCACCAAGATACGTTGTTGGCTCTTTTATCGAGTCAGGCTTTAAAACAAAGAAATTGTTGAGTTTTTCCATAATCGCTTTTGGATTCTCCGAGATTGCAATGACATCATCAGTATAAACTAAAATATACTCATAATACTTCGAGCCATCTTTGTGTTGACAAGGACGACGCCAAACGTCCATATCTCCACGACATGGTTGGAACTCCAATTGTTCCTTCAAAACGTCTGCACAGAGGCTCCTCCATGCGAACCCGGAACTTTTGAGTCCGTAAACGGCCTTAACCAGGATAGCTTTCTTCCCGGCATATTCTCCAAACTCCTTCCCTAAAATACAATAAACTTTCTCGGCACATTTGGCATTCAGATATGCACCGGAGACGTCAGCACTCAAAACATTCAAACCATTCAAAGCAGCAATAACAAAAGCAAGTCGAATACTTTCCCTTGTCACAACACTTGCATAGGTGGCAGACATTGGAGGATCCGTTTGGTCCCCTCTAGCACATATTCGTGCCTTCCGTGTGAGATCCATCTTGACATCAAGAACAGTCATAAGCTCAATGAGCTGGTATCCCACCGGAACATCTTCATCTTCTTCGGCTCCAGAATCTTCATGTTAGAATAAAGCAAAATGTGCTCTATCGTGAGTGCCTTTAGCGCTCAGAACAAACTCTCTGCAATCTAAATTTGTAATCGACTGTACAACACTTTCACGACAATAGTTCTCCTGTGTCTAGGTATACTTTGAGTGAAATTGTTCCTATTTGATTAATGTTTGACTTGAATTGATGATTCAATCACAAAAGTGAGTTCGACGATTTTCCCTTGGAAAATCCCTTGTTTACAGAACTCGATTCGACTTCTACGGCAATTCTGTGTTGAATGCAGTACTTTGGGATATCTTGCATAATTCCCTACTGCATCGTACACAACATCGATATTCCACTTGTACAGGATCTTTTCCCGTTTGTGTGGATACAGATTGTCCGACAGACTTGCGTCCGGCATACTTGCGTCAAATCCCGACATCGCGCATGATCAAAGTCCGATCGCACGTGTCGAAAACCTCGTACTTGAATAGTTTCTTTTGGAACGTAAAAACTCATATTTCGTCATATCCCAACACTCCTCCATGCAAACCTGGAACTTTTGAGTCCGTAAACGGCCTTAACCAGGATAGCTTTCTTCTCGGCATATTCTCCAAACTCCTTCCCTAAAATACAATAAACTTTCTCGGCACATTTGGCATTCAGATATGCACCGGAGACGTCAGCACTCAAAACATTCAAACCATTCAAAGCAGCAATAACAAAAGCAAGTCGAATACTTTCCCTTGTCACAACACTTGCATAGGTGGCAGACATTGGAGGATCCGTTTGGTCCCCTCTAGCACATATTCGTGCCTTCCGTGTGAGATCCATCTTGACATCAAGAACAGTCATAAGCTCAATGAGCTGGTATCCCACCGGAACATCTTCATCTTCTTCGGCTCCAGAATCTTCATGTTAGAATAAAGCAAAATGTGCTCTATCGTGAGTGCCTTTAGCGCTCAGAACAAACTCTCTGCAATCTAAATTTGTAATCGACTGTACAACACTTTCACGACAATAGTTCTCCTGTGTCTAGGT
>CAKOGP040001776.1:0-18924 GCA_933822405.4 Cylindrotheca closterium | reverse complement strand
TCCATCATTAGTGATAGAGAGCTGTGATTGGCTCATACCACTAATAATAGACTCATCTTTAGTGAATCGACTAACTCTCATTGGCTAAAATTTCACTAAAGAGCCCACCACCATAAAACAAGAACCCATTGATGCGACACATCTGGCACGTGCGCAACTCTAAGTAATCCAACTCACGGACAAAATTTCAGATGCAAATTGCAGTGTTTTACCGCGGTTTTTGCTGATTCCTGATGGTTCCAATGAAATCTACGTGAAAAACTGGTTTAGACTATATATCCAAGTATTTTTCTTACATGGTTTTACGATTTTTTGTTTCCCCAACTTCATTAAATTCCAAATGGACGGTAGAGAGTCCTCTCGCTCGTTTACGTGCGACTGACTGACGTTACGGACGATCTACAGACGATAGCTATAGAGTGTCCCTCCCCTTCTTTACCCGGTCGGTACTACTATCGGTATTTAGTGCAGTACATCGGTCTAATCCGACACCATGGTGGCGAAGGAGCAATGGATTGCCAAGTTGTTGCAAAGGCGCTTTTGCCCCCCTGGTTACTGCTAATGCAACGTTGGCAATGCTGTAGAAAGTTAATCAAGATTATCATTCTTCTAGAGTTTAGCATTCATCCTAGTTTGAAATCTCCCGCCCAAGGATTTTCATCAACGAGAAAATTGATCAGCACAAATATAATATCAGAAGTTCACGCATTTCAAACAACAAGCGAAAAGCAAGAAAAAACGTTGATGAGCATTCAAAGAGTAGGTTACCTTCAAGCATTGGGCCGAATCAGTGACCAATTGTGATTTGTGTGTAGTGATCATCACCCTATCGATGTGTAGCTTCTCCGATCAAGATCTCGGAGTATTTCCCATACCTTTCCCTCAGAAACGTCCTGCGCTTTATCCCCTTCTACCGGTTTACCCAGCTTGTCGTCTGATTTCTTCTTTTCGTTTAATTCTTGCTGCTGATCCACATTTGCTAGTATGATTTGTTCCAGTTCCTTCAGTTTCTCTCTAAGATCTTGGTTTTCATCTTCCAACTTGGACAACTTCTTCTTCAGTCTTTCTATCTCGGAATGATGCCCAAAACGGACGCTGCTTCTGCGCAGACTGATAGCGTTTAGACTAGCACTGCTTGAAGCAATCGAATCTAGATCGTCTGAATCTGACATGTCTATTTCAACATGGAGCTTACTACATCTGACCTTCAGGTTATCCAGACATTCATCCAAGGATTTCTCTAACCTTATCATATCTCGGATTACACTAGCAAGCAATGAGCACGGAAAGCATGGCAGACATGAGGAAATACAGCAACCACCATGATACTCACCTGACATATGGCCATACCGCAACCTGGCCATATTTGAGATATCCCTCCATTTCTTTTACAGATGGGTTCACTAATGCTTTCAACCCAAAGGTTTGGGCTGCGGTGAATCTTGGAACAAGCGTGAGGTTGCCGTGATATTTCTGCTTGAAGACTTTTGATATATCTTGACCAAAAATCTTCGGAAATAAACCAAGCTTTCCCAATTTCAATGCACGACTGCGAATATCCCACTCGAAAAGTTGAAACAGTTTCCAATACGCACTCCGCGTACTCGGATGATGATCTTTGTTCAGAAATGGCTGAACATGAAAGTTCGTCTGACAAACAATAAAGTTCGATACATTGAAAAGCGTCGAAATCCGCTGGAATGGAAGATCGGCTTGCACCGACCCGTCTATCCATTCCACTCCGTCAACTTCAAAAGGCTCGATTTCTCCCAATGAACTCTTTGTTTGTAATTTTGCTGGCTTCATGACACCGGGTAATGCGCAGCTAGCGGCAACAGCGCTAGCCAAAGTCACATGTGGAGTCGATATGTGATTCAGTAAAAGACGCTGTGCTGTGCCACCACTTGCGCGGCTAGCCGAAACCGTAATACATACATGTTTTCCCGTTCTCTCAAATGCTTCAGCAAAGGTGGTTGCTCCATAGTAGAACTCACAAGTCCGATAAAAGTACTGTATCAATGTTGAGACAACGATGAATTTAGTCAATGGCAAGACCGACGAAAAATCACCATACCTCACTGTCCACTAAGAGCCGTTTCTTCAACCAATATCCCACCATGTCTTGAATTGGTGGAAACCATTTGATATTCTTCTGCTTCATTTCACCATTCAATTTAAAGTCCGTTGATACAGTTGGAACGCAGATTTTCTCAAAGATTTCTTTCGTGGAATACATGGCGCAACAGGCGGCCGTGATGCTTCCTCCTGAAGTTCCGGAGATCACTTTAATATCGTCATAAAGATCCGCATCAATGAGAGCCCGCAGCGTTCCCAAGTGATACATCGCTTGAGCTCCTCCACCAGAGAGCATCAATGCAGTCCTTCCCATGTTCTGCTTCATTTTCCGTACGAGACTTATCCGATCCGAAAGTACAGCAAGTGGTTCGTCCACCGAAACAGGGGCCTCTGCTAGAAATTCAAGCCCCTTAGACACTTCGTTATAGTAGGCATCGATTTGCCTCCTAGACGCCGCAGAAAATCCATATTGGCCGGAAAAAGCAACAGCTCGGGCATTGTTGACTACCAAGTCTTCGAGTGTCAAGTGATTGCGTTTGACTACACCGGACAAGAGGTGTTCAAGACTCGATAAATCGCTCTGGGAAGTGCAACTTTTTCGAGCTTCTTTCAAACGGATCAAAGTCGATTGCAATAGCTCTGCAGTCATTTCTCCAAGATCTTGCGCCACAGTTGGATCCATGTTGGGGGTGGTGTCGTCATTGTCAAAGTCGAACACCGCCCTAGAAAACGAACTCATTCGTTTCATTTCGTGGGCGCGTCTGCGAGGCGATTCGGCCCCTTGATTGGTTATTTCATCTTGCTGCTCATAAAGTGTTTGCATCGTCGCGAAGGAATGAGTTCTTCGCTTCATTGGCTTGTTGACATCAGTTGGTGGTTTCTCCAATTTGGGTTCCTTTGGTTCCATCACCTGCACTTGTAGAAATTCGGAATATGACTTTGCTAATTCACATTCACATCTCCACTTTCGTCGCCTTGAAGTTCGAATTCGTTTCTTTCTCAGCGTCTTGCTGAAGAAGAATAGAAATTGAGTAGTGCGTGAACGCATAATGACTTGATACGTTTTCAGGCAAGTCAAAATCATCACGTCATTGGCAATCATCACAAATTGGTAGGATACATATATCATTTGAATTAGTCCCAGTAAGAGCGATGCAAAGATCCAAAATATCCATGTTGAGGCAGTAGTCAGCGTAACTGCAATGTACACCCACATTGGCCAGAAGAATATCATACTGAGCATGAGAAAGAGGGAGTTCCACTGATACGTGACAAAACTCCAAATGGATGAAAAATGCTCCAACAGGAGGTTGTACGCTGTTTCACCCTTTGAATATGCGAGCTCCAACATGTCAACGAGCCATTGCGGTATTTGGATTAGAATCTCCATCGTTTTCAACACTAATACCAATGCTAAATCAGTGTCCTCTCATCCACCCAGCTCAGAAAAAGCAATCTCTTCAGCCTATTTCCGCGCCTTACTTGATGCGATTAGGGCCCTTTCCGCTTTGATAGAAACAGCGGCTTGAAAGATTCTGCTCTCCCGCGAGTTATTTCAAAACAGTTTTGAGATCGACGAGGCTGATTGATTGTCGCAACCCGGATGTTGGTGGCATTTATTTGAAGACTCACGACTCAGGTCGACTGGGTCGAATCAAAGTACGTGGCATTTGGCATTTAATCGGATGAAATTCCAAATTCCGTTGAGTTTCTGCATCTCGCGATCCTTTTGGCTTGTGACAGCTGCTCTCAACGCAACAGAACATACATAGACTGTTGACCATGAAGACCTCCTTGTTTTTCCTTAGTGCTATCGCTGGCGCCAGCGCTTTCGCTCCTGCCAATCAAGTTTCCAAGTCCACCCAATTGGATGCTGCCGAGTTGGACTCCTTGCGTGGAGTTGGTCCCGAGACCGGAGGAAAGGCCGTACGTACACACATGTGATACCTCTCCAGGATGAAGATTATTTCAAGCCGACACCCTTATCTTACCTCGTTCCTCCTGTTGTCAGTATGACCCTTTTGGTGTTGCAGACATGGCCCCTCTTGACCACCTTCGCAAGGCTGAGCTTGCCAATGGACGCTCAGCTATGTTGGCCACTGTTGGATGGGTCTTCCCCAAGATCTGGGCATTCCCTGGTGGTCCCATCAGCACCACCGACCCCATCAAGGCTCACTTGGAGGCCGATAACCAATGGTGGGCACAATTCATTGTCTTCTGCGCAGTCATTGAGGGAATCAAGCTTCGTGGAGAAATGGAAGGAAAGTCCTACACTGGAGAAATTGACAAGGAAGCCGTCTTGGACTGGACTGGAAGATGGGCAAAGATGAACGACCAACAAAAGGAAGACATGGCTTTGAAGGAAATCAAGAATGGCCGTTTGGCTATGATGGGATGGCTCGGATTTGTCGCCAACTACTTCATCCCAGGATCTTGCCCCGTTCCTCCCGGATTCTAAGTGGCTGCGCTGTCTGCTTTGGAACGAATCAAGACCCGAACAGTGATTCTTTTCCCGATACCTGACACTCAAAATCATTCGACACTAGGTGCATCATACACATTTTGTTTTGAAGTACTCGGAGACGTTGCTGCTATTTTGTTTGGCACCTCTTTGAATTTTTTTAGTTTAGGCTAATTTAATCAACTATTGTCAACATTCCATGCATGGTCTGAGCGCTATGTTTGCGCATATGCAGTACTGTAGCTAGCTTCTTTTATTCTTCTAGCGTAGGACTGACAACGACTCGGTTGTGGCTGAGATCGTGGCACATCTAAAATTCCTACTATGTCACTGTGCCATTTGTTTCGTTTCTTTCGTTAGTTTCTCCATTGGTGTCGTTTTCATGCACTTTTGAATTGTCCAGCTCATTTCAATACATCTGACTGACTGGGTACATCCTCACTCACTAATCCTACGGATTATCATGACTCGATGTCTAACGTGATTGGCCTAGGATGATTGCATACTACGAATTTGTACCAAACGAGATTATGCCAGTCCTCCATACGTGAGTACGAGACTCACTACACAGCCATTGACCACCTGCCTGTGGTGACCGGCGGAAACGTATATACCCCCATATACGGTAACGTCTGTACGTCCTCTCACTGAGATAAAGTACCAAAAACTGACGTGACACGCTTGCCACATCAACAGAAAACCACAGGGCAACCGTATTTCACAAACAAGCAAAATGAAGTCCAACTATGTTGAGACAATGGACAAGACACACTGTACACAACAAAAAAGTGAAATCGTGGAGGGAAACGTACGACATACAGGCGGTGTTCAGCAGGACCTCCCTGTGTTGCAGAAAACCACACGGCAACCGTATTTCACAAACAAGCAAAATGAAGTCCAACTATGTTGAGACAATGGACAAGACACACTGTACACAACAAAAAAGTGAAATCGTTGGCTTTCCACAACAGAAGAGTGGTTTGGATATCTTGTGCAGGACACTTGGCAATTGCTGCTATTGATTGCAAGTGTTGTCCCATTCCATTGATGACAACAAATTTGTTTGGTGGAGAGCGGGCAAGCTTTCAAGTTGTGATTTCTGCTGCTGGGTAAGCAAAGTACCAAAAACCACTGTAGCGAACCATAGCCCACTCGGCAAGTAGCGCCAGCTAGAATATTTGCGCAGCCATACACGGTACGCTACGCAAATATGTGGTACTTCTTCACGTAGTGGCAGTCTGTGAAGTCAGCCAGACATGTAACATCTTCAACAAGGACAAGATATCTTCCAGCATGTTCTTTGTTGTTGTTGCACCGGAAAAGATTGAGGCATTGAACAGCAGCAGGATACAAGACACAATAAGTCCAACCAGTAGTACTACTACAATGCCATACTTAGTCAGTGTTAAAGATGCAAACACAAGAGATAAGCTGTCAATGGAAGATGTTGTGGATGCGGCTGGACAGTCTGCTTTGGAACGAATCAAGACCCGAACAGTGATTCTTTTCCCGATACCTGACAATCAAAATCATTCGACACTAGGTGCATCATACACATTTTGTTTTGAAGTACTCGGAGACGTTGCTGCTATTTTGTTTGGCACCTCTTTGAATTTTTTTAGTTTAGGCTAATTTAATCAACTATTGTCAACATTCCATGCATGGTCTGAGCGCTATGTTTGCGCATATGCAGTACTGTAGCTAGCTTCTTTTATTCTTCTAGCGTAGGACTGACAACGACTCGGTTGTGGCTGAGATCGTGGCACATCTAAAATTCCTACTATGTCACTGTGCCATTTGTTTCGTTTCTTTCGTTAGTTTCTCCATTGGTGTCGTTTTCATGCACTTTTGAATTGTCCAGCTCATTTCAATACATCTGACTGACTGGGTACATCCTCACTCACTAATCCTACGGATTACCAGGCGCCGCCTCCACTTCATGACTCGATGTCTAACGTGATTGGCCTAGGATGATTGCATACTACGAATTTGTACCAAACAAGATTATGCCAGTCCTCCATACGTGAGTACGAGACTCACTACACAGCCATTGACCACCTGCCTGTAGTGACTGCAGGTGTTGGCTAGCGAAGGACGGACTGATCGGAACGCCCAAGTACGTATGCAAAGAAGGTACAGTAGCAGGACAGTGGAAAGCTACGTACCAAAGAGGTTGTGAAAGAAGTTGGTAAAGGAGCTGCTAGCGAAGGACGGACTGATCGGAACGCCCAAGTACGTATGCAAAGAAGGTACAGTAGCAGGACAGTGGAAAGCTACGTACCAAAGAGGTTGTGAAAGAAGTTGGTAAAGGAGCTGCAGCTCAGTTGCAGCTCATTCCTTTTGAAAAGACTGCTCTGTATTTGACAGAGTGAATTTGAAGTCTAGGAATAGATAGTTATAAAGATTACCCTAGTCCCACCTCACCCTTGGAGGAAACCAGCGCTTGCGCTGGGGGATTGGGGGCCAACAGCTAGTAACAACTGTCAGCCCAAAAACATCATTGAAACTCTTTTAGGCCCAATTGGAGTCTGCGAAATCCAAAGCGATTGAGAAGGATGAACAATCGCTGCAGGTGTTGGCTAGCGAAGGACGGACTGATCGGAACGCCCAAGTACGTATGCAAAGAAGGTACAGTAGCAGGACAGTGGAAAGCTACGTACCAAAGAGGTTGTGAAAGAAGTTGGTAAAGGAGCTGCTAGCGAAGGACGGACTGATCGGAACGCCCAAGTACGTATGCAAAGAAGGTACAGTAGCAGGACAGTGGAAAGCTACGTACCAAAGAGGTTGTGAAAGAAGTTGGTAAAGGAGCTGCAGCTCAGTTGCAGCTCATTCCTTTTGAAAAGACTGCTCTGTATTTGACAGAGTGAATTTGAAGTCTAGGAATAGATAGTTATAAAGATTACCCTAGTCCCACCTCACCCTTGGAGGAAACCAGCGCTTGCGCTGGGGGATTGGGGGCCAACAGCTAGTAACAACTGTCAGCCCAAAAACATCATTGAAACTCTTTTAGGCCCAATTGGAGTCTGCGAAATCCAAAGCGATTGAGAAGGATGAACAATCGCTGCAGGTGTTGGCTAGCGAAGGACGGACTGATCGGAACGCCCAAGTACGTATGCAAAGAAGGTACAGTAGCAGGACAGTGGAAAGCTACGTACCAAAGAGGTTGTGAAAGAAGTTGGTAAAGGAGCTGCTAGCGAAGGACGGACTGATCGGAACGCCCAAGTACGTATGCAAAGAAGGTACAGTAGCAGGACAGTGGAAAGCTACGTACCAAAGAGGTTGTGAAAGAAGTTGGTAAAGGAGCTGCAGCTCAGTTGCAGCTCATTCCTTTTGAAAAGACTGCTCTGTATTTGACAGAGTGAATTTGAAGTCTAGGAATAGATAGTTATAAAGATTACCCTAGTCCCACCTCACCCTTGGAGGAAACCAGCGCTTGCGCTGGGGGATTGGGGGCCAACAGCTAGTAACAACTGTCAGCCCAAAAACATCATTGAAACTCTTTTAGGCCCAATTGGAGTCTGCGAAATCCAAAGCGATTGAGAAGGATGAACAATCGCTGCAGGTGTTGGCTAGCGAAGGACGGACTGATCGGAACGCCCAAGTACGTATGCAAAGAAGGTACAGTAGCAGGACAGTGGAAAGCTACGTACCAAAGAGGTTGTGAAAGAAGTTGGTAAAGGAGCTGCTAGCGAAGGACGGACTGATCGGAACGCCCAAGTACGTATGCAAAGAAGGTACAGTAGCAGGACAGTGGAAAGCTACGTACCAAAGAGGTTGTGAAAGAAGTTGGTAAAGGAGCTGCAGCTCAGTTGCAGCTCATTCCTTTTGAAAAGACTGCTCTGTATTTGACAGAGTGAATTTGAAGTCTAGGAATAGATAGTTATAAAGATTACCCTAGTCCCACCTCACCCTTGGAGGAAACCAGCGCTTGCGCTGGGGGATTGGGGGCCAACAGCTAGTAACAACTGTCAGCCCAAAAACATCATTGAAACTCTTTTAGGCCCAATTGGAGTCTGCGAAATCCAAAGCGATTGAGAAGGATGAACAATCGCTGCAGGTGTTGGCTAGCGAAGGACGGACTGATCGGAACGCCCAAGTACGTATGCAAAGAAGGTACAGTAGCAGGACAGTGGAAAGCTACGTACCAAAGAGGTTGTGAAAGAAGTTGGTAAAGGAGCTGCTAGCGAAGGACGGACTGATCGGAACGCCCAAGTACGTATGCAAAGAAGGTACAGTAGCAGGACAGTGGAAAGCTACGTACCAAAGAGGTTGTGAAAGAAGTTGGTAAAGGAGCTGCAGCTCAGTTGCAGCTCATTCCTTTTGAAAAGACTGCTCTGTATTTGACAGAGTGAATTTGAAGTCTAGGAATAGATAGTTATAAAGATTACCCTAGTCCCACCTCACCCTTGGAGGAAACCAGCGCTTGCGCTGGGGGATTGGGGGCCAACAGCTAGTAACAACTGTCAGCCCAAAAACATCATTGAAACTCTTTTAGGCCCAATTGGAGTCTGCGAAATCCAAAGCGATTGAGAAGGATGAGCAATCGCCGGCGGAAACGTATATACCCCCATATACGGTAACGTCTGTACGTCCTCTCACTGAGATATAGTACCAAAAACTGACGTGACACGCTTGCCACATCAACAGCAACACAGGGAGGTCCTGCTGAATATAGTCCTTCCGGCGTCCGTAGCACTAAACCTGTACCTAGGAATCCCGAATTATGACCGTTAAACTATTGAGATGCGTGCGCGCCAACTGAAAGCGACGGAATCTGACAAAACGGAATCTAATTATTCAGCAGTACTGCTGAAAAATAACTGCTGAATTTTTCAGCAGTACTGCTGAATTTTTCAGCAGTTCGCTGAATTTTAAAATTCCCTTTGTCATTCCTGTTATATTAATCGCCAATCAATCGTCAGATATAAACCACCATCAACACCTTCTTGACAACGCCTCCGACAAGCAACACAACCTGCCAGAGCAGCTCTTTAACCAACCATGACGATCCACTTCTCTGAAGATGAGTTCCTGAAACTAGGAACGGTTCTAGGAAGCAGCTGGAGCAACGAACAAATCGATAGATAGTCCAAGACTAGGCGACAAAGCTTCTTCACGGACGATTTCTATGCCGATGCAAAGACTGTGAAGCAGATGTTCAACGATGTCCAGCAAGAGCCAACGAAGATTATGCTGGGTAACTGCACGGTAGCCAAAGACACGGACGGCGATTGGCATTGGTCACCACCAGCAGAAGCTTCCCTTAGAGTTGATGTCGAAAATGGCAAGCACAAGGACATGAAGCCCAAAATGCTCCACCAACAACGCGATGAGTACAAAGCGTTTGACTTGAAACCTTTCCGGGCCCACATCTATCAGGAGACTAGGCGAAACAAGGATTATGCATACTGGTTGGGAAGGAAGAAGAAAAAGGAGAAGAGACTTGCAAAACATCAAGGAAAACGATATAAGGATGACGACAATTACTTTTACGATCCTTTCATTGATTTCGTATCCCTAAAGGACTAGTTTTACGATTGCTAGTCTACAATAAAATATTAATAGTATTACTGTGAATCATTTTTGTCTTGCAACAACACTATCAGTTTTATTGTTTTACGTGGTGGCGGAATCTGAATAACGGAATCTATTTATTCAGCAGTACTGCTGAAAAATTCAGCAGTTGAGAAGGGAATTCAGCAGTACTGCTGAATTTTTCAGCAGTACTGCTGAATAAATAGATTCCGTATCTGCATGCTCGGAAAATGCTACGCTGGCGAAAAAACCGTTATGCTAGTTTCAATATTGACCCAGTCGTGGAGGGAAACGTACGACATACAGGCGGTGTTCAGCAGGACCTCCCTGTGTTGCAGAAAACCACACGGCAACCGTATTTCACAAACAAGCAAAACGAAGTCCAACTATGTTGAGACAATGGACAAGACACACTGTACACAACAAAAAAGTGAAATCGTTGGCTTTCCACGACAGAAGAGTGGTTTGGATATCTTGTGCAGGACACTTGGCAATTGCTGCTATTGATTGCGAGTGTTGTCCCATTCCATTGATGACAACAAATTTGTTTGGTGGAGAGCGGGCAAGCTTTCAAGTTGTGATTTCTGCTGCTGGGTAAGCAAATTACCAAAAACCACCGTAGCGAACCATAGCCCACTCGGCAAGTAGCGCCAGCTAGAATATTTGCACAGCCATACACGGTACGCTACGCAAATATGTGGTACTTCTTCACGTAGTGGCAGTCTGTGAAGTCAGCCAGACATGTAACATCTTCAACAAGGACAAGATATCTTCCAGCATGTTCTTTGTTGCTGTTGCACCGGAAAAGATTGAGGCATTGAACAGCAGCAGGATACAAGACACAATAAGTCCAACCAGTAGTACTACTACAATGCCGTACTTAGTCAGTGTTAAAGATGCAAACACAAGAGATAAGCTGTCAATGGAAGATGTTGTGGATGCGGTTGGACAGCTCCATGTCTATCAAGGAGGACTCGAGCTGAAAATTGGGAACTGCATGCCTATAATAAATCTGATGCATTAATCGTGTTAAAACTATCTCAAGTTTCTAGATTGCCGTTAACGGCTGTCATGGCCATTTAGTACCAGACGGAGGTGAGTCCAGTGCTGTTGAACCAGTGGGAACCGCATGCCTCCGGTGGAAGATCAAAGAGCACAGCAGAACATGGACTTGATGAACCTATCACACACCAACAAGTTCCATAGCGTCAAACTTGATGGGTACTGGCACAGATTTGACGATTCGGATATCCTTTGTTCTAGTGCCAAGAGATCCCACACTCTTATATTGGGAAACGTTGTGATATCTGATCTTGTCCTTATTCTGCAGGACGATCATACAATCCAAAATCTAAAAACACTGGAATATTTTGAAGACGACGTGAACCGAGAATCCTTTATTAGCAATGAAGGTGAAGGTCGACTGGTGATGGAGACTCTTGCTGGTGAGTTGAAACAACTCACTCAGTTGAAAAAACTGACATTTCACAACATACCAATAAGCATCCAGACGTTGTATTCAGCTTTGAATGACAATGACTACGGCTCGGGCTTGAAATGCGACGTAAAGAAACTTTGTTTGCATTCTTGTGAAATTGCAATGATGCAAACAAATGCAAACAAATGCAGAGTCAGAGATTCTTGCTTCGCTTGGATTCAGAACTATAATGCCACCAAACATGAACCTTGTTCATGGTAATGCAGAAAAAGAACAATCTATTTGGACGGACAGAGGTGATGACCCGGAGGCAAAATGGGTCAAGAATACTACTGTGAGGGAATTGTACTGGAGTGGAACAAACAACAAGAGGTGGGATTGGGAATGGCCTCCATCAGCAGTGGTCGGCACATTGCTTGATGGCTTTGCCAACCTGAAAAGATTGACTCTGAAGCATTGCGGTTTGCACAAATTGGACAGCTTGATTCTGTTTCTGGCTGTGGAGGATTGCTGTTGGGATATGACGAAATATGAGTTTTTACGTTCCAAAAGAAACTATTCAAGTACAAGGTTTTCGACACGTGCGATCGGGATTTGATCGTGCAAGATGTCGGGATCCGATGCAAGTATGCCGGACGCAAGTCTGTCGGACAATCTGTATCCACACAAACAGGAAAAGATCCTGTACAAGTGGAATATTGATGTTGTGTACGATGCAGTAGGGAATAATGCAAGATATCCCAAAGTACTGCATTCAACACAGAATTGTCGTAGAAGTCGAATCGAGTTCTGTAAACAAGGGATTTTCCAAGGGAAAATCGTTGAGCTCACTTTTGTGATTGAATCATCAATTCAAGCCAAACATCAATCAAATAGGAACAAGTTCACTCAAAGTATACCTAGACACAGGAGAACTATTGTCGTGAAAGTGTTGTATAGTTGATTACAAATTTAGATTGCAGAGAGTTTGTTCTGAGCGCTAAATGCACTCACGATAGAGCACATTTTGCTTTATTCTAACAAAGGAAATGTTAAAGGACAGCCCAAAATGGAAAATTCCCAAGAATGCACCAACGCCGATGACTAGTGCCTATGAACCGGAGATGGATGGATTCAGCGAATTAGGACGAGAAGACCATGCCTACTTCCAAGAGTTGATTGGGATATTACAATGGGCGACAGAGATTGGACGAGTCGATATCTCACTGGAAGTATCACTCCTGAGCCAGTATCAAGCAGCTCCAAGGGAAGGACACATGGAACAAGCATTGAGGATATTTGCTTTTGAGGATATTTGCTTTCAACCCTAAATAGTGCAGAAATAAGGGTAGGACTATATAATTGGTATTTTATTTTCAATGCAATTCAGTGTTAGTTTGCATTCTGTTCTTCCATCTCTATAGCCCTCGAATTGTGATATGTTTGTGCTATGCTAACAAGGACCTCATTCCTCTCTGCAATTTTGGCCATGACCTCCTCTTCGATTTTCATTATCAGTGCATTGATGTCTTCATCACTGTTAGAATAAAGCAAAATGTGCTCTATTGTGGTCCAGGGGAAAAAATAGTCCACAGACTGCGGCGTTGTGCTTTCATGGAGCGACGGTAATCTCTGCGTTCCTGACAAAGCAACTTCAGCCACTCTTCCTTGTCCACCAATGACTTGCGAAGGACTCGTCGACGTCGACGGCTTGTTAACATTGGTTGAATTTCCCTAGGCAAGTCATCAGGACCCATATCAAACTGTGAGTGAATCCCCTCATTGACAGTACTGTGACGTTCACGTAGTTGAACGTTATCATCCGAATGTTGAACGGAGTTCCATTGCTCCCACATGTAGAAGCCAATTGAGATCAGCTGTTGTGAGAGGCGGGACGCCCAAAGAGAGACAGATTGTCGACATCTGATCTTGTCATAATGTTGTTGTTGGAGCGGAAGCCAAGACGAGGCTATGCGTCCCTCCAAAAGGCCTTGGGACCCAATCACCTGCTGAGCCAAGAAGACCGGCCGAACCGAAGGAGAGATGGTCCTTAGAGGGGACGAAGTAGGTGTACGAACGCCGTGAAGAAGCTGTAGGATCGCTGTTTTGATGGAAGGGCCCGTCAATTGTAGGTCTAGCCGTGATGGGGCGAACCGTAGCGCGAAGAACATCAGAGGGAAGCGGTGCGGTCCACCATGGGCAGGAAGGATGTGAAGGCGCTGGTGCGTAGCGACGTGACGTGGTGGAGGAGCCCTCAGGAGACAAATGTTTCCAGGTTGACCCATGGCGGTGGAAAAGGCCTGTAGTGGGTGACAGCAACCAATTCCAGTCCTCCAGAGGATCAGGCCAGGGCCCTAATGGCTGCCGTAGTGGGTGATGTGGCCCGTTGGAGGCAAGCAGGGCTCAAGACAAGGTGGTCTGCCACAGGTCCCGATGTTGGCGGGTTGGTCGAACTGTCCTTGGCCATTGGTATGGCGAGCGGCAGCACTCATCCCTGATCCCATTCCACGCGGAACGACGGATAAACCTGCCGTCAGCAGTCACAATGCCAGACACTGTGCATACCTGGAGGAACATTTGACACCAATAGTGCCATAAAAGTTCCTCTTGTTCAACCTCCAAGTTGATGAAGAGATCCATCAGAAGGGAGTCGTCCGTACAGCGATGGGAGAAGGCTGGAGAGTCAAAGGCGACATAGATGTCCAGACCCTCGAGTTCATGCCATACTCGTTTCATCCACGTGTTGGAAGCTAAGATTGCCGTGTTGGTGTAGACTTGTTGCAAGAGTCCAAAGGATGTCCCCGTTTCAAGTTGATAAGCCTGGGCTGAACAGTTTCTGAGAAGGACTTATCCAGGGCGATGAGACCGTCGCAGGCCATCTCGACCGAAGGTTGGCTGGCAAAGAGTTTCAGTTGGACAAGCTGAGCCATCCATTCCAACACCAGGAGAGAAGCCATAAGGCCAATCAATTCGCTGCGCGTTGAACTCTGATCCTCAAATTTCCCAGGGGTTTGGCAGGTGATCCAGATGATATCCCTGCGATCCTCAGTGAGAATTTGAGCGCATGCTGTGCCCACTTTAGCTTTGTAAGAACCGTCGCTCACAGCACGAAGGGTACCGGCACGAAGGGCCTGAACCAGGCGATCCTCACTACCTTCAATGGTAATGACCTCTGGAACCCAGCCGTGAGAACCTGACTCAGCTAGACTGCAGAAGTGGTGCCAAAGATCAAGGATGGAAGATGGGGGGGGCGACAATGACAAAGAAGGCACCTCTTCCATCTCTTGTCTGCTCAAATGGGGTCAGAGACGAGGCATAAGTCGTCCCTTGTAGCGCTTCTTCCAGCTTGGCAAATATTCGAGCATTATCCTGGTGAAACCTAGGGTGAGTATGGGATGCTCTAGCAGTAAATTCGGCAACAAGCGATCCATGTTCAATAGAATATGGTCGATCCGGAGCAAGCGATGGTTCAGCTGGCACAGCAGCGTCTTCTCTCAAGACATATCCAAGAGGAAAACCTCTCACACCATAGCTCTCATGGATGACAGATCTAAAGGCAGCAAGCCATTTCATGATAGGAAAAGCTTTGCTGACACCTGGTACCTTTGGATCTTCCCGCTCTTGGTCAATCTTCAGTGCTTCACGCTCCTCTTGATACATGATGACTGTATTTGTCCATCTCATACATGCTGCAGTGAATGCTCTGCCAGTAGCAAGGTAAAATCGGACAGCAGAGGCAGCAGTCTTGAGGCGTGAAAGAGACAGGGCGCTGAAGACATCATTTGGAGGGCCATGTCTTGTGATGTGCTTGTGAATATCATCAAGCATGCCATCATTGAACTCCTTGAGCGAATATATTGTTGTGATGCCTTGCTGATTCAGATGGGGAGCGGAAATTCCTGGTGGAATTGCCATCTGAGCATCCTGGGTGATGAAAGCAGTGTTTTGGGCATTTGTGATGACCATTCTGGGTAGTCAATAGACAGTGGGAACTGATAAACTGTTTTGATGTTGGGTAATGACAAAGGAAAAGACGTAAAACCTTGTTGTCTGAAAATTAATTGAATTGTGTGCAAAAACATGCACATAAACTAGCGATCGCCAATGTTCACCAACGTTCAATTTGGCGGACTAATCGTCGTTTTGTCTGTTTGCCTGACGTTAGAACACTTGCCCTGTACATCCTCTTAGGATTCCCAAACCCGTCCAACAGGATCCGCGACTGCATCTCTTGGGAAAAAATCGCCAACACTTTCTCCCACGAACGCAAAACTGTTGGATGGTTGATCAACTTGAGAAGAATGACAGTGCGTTTACCTTCCATCAAACGGGACCGCCTCGTCAAACTCATTTCAGAAACACTGGCGAATCCGTCTCTGTCCCTTCGCAATATCGCAATTCTTCTAGGGCACGCTTCCACTGCAAACACAGTCTGTCAATGGATGTGTTGTTCCTACTTCAACTTGCAACGTGTCCTGAGTCAATTGCTCCGTTCCCACCACCAATCCATCAAACATCACATGAAACGCAACGACAAAGTCCAAATCATCTCCGGCCAACTACCTCCATCCCTCCGCTACCGTCTTGCTTCCCTCATTGGAAAGGAAGCAGCTACGTTCCTATGGAATGCCAACAAGCGATTCCGCCTTGACGAACCTGTGCTCCGCGAACTTCGAGCCATCCAGCACAGCCTCCAAACAGAGATTTGGGAAATCTACATTCCCCAGATGATCCCTCGAGACCCCCACTTCACGTCGTACGGAGATGCTAGCTTTCTTGGAGGAGGCGCCTATTCCAACAAACTCCTCTTTTGATTTTGCATAGTTTTGAGCCCAGATATTGTTGCTGGTACAAAACTGAAAGCCACCAAATATGTCCATATCAACAGCCTTGAGTTCTTGGTAGCTTTTCTACAGGAAGTTGCCTCGGTTGTCTGCCTTGAAGGAACTTCCCATGCCCATCCAGGCCTGGCCCACAAATTCCCCAACGGATTTCCCCACTTCCCAGTTCTGCTCAACCACATTGACAACACTGTTGGGATATGACAAACTATTCAAGTACAAAGTTTTTGACACGCACGATCGGATTTTGATCGTGATGTTAGGATTCGACGCAAGTCTGCCGGACAATTTATATCCACACAAAATGGGAGTGACCCAATACAAGTGGAATATTGATGTTGTGTACGATACAGTAGGGAATAATACAAGATGTCCCAAAGTACTGTGTTGGGATATGACGAAATATGAGTTTTTACGTTCCAAAAGAAACTATTCAAGTACAAGGTTTTCGACACGTGCGATCGGACTTTGATCCTGCGTGATGTTGGGATTCGACGCAAGTCTGTCGGACGCAAGTCTGTCGGACAATCTGTATCCACACAAAAAGGGAAAGACCCTGTACAAGTGAAATATTGATGTTGTGTACAATGCAGTAGGGAATAATGCAAGATGTCCCAAAGTACTGCATTCAACACAGAATTGTCGTAGAAGTCGAATCGAGTTCTGTAAACAAGGGATTTTCCAAGGGAAAATCGTTGAGCTCACTTTTGTGATTGAATCATCAATTCAAGCCAAACATTAATCAAATAGGAACAATTTCACTCAAAGTATACCTAGACACAGGAGAACTATTGTCGTGAAAGTGTTGTACAGTCGATTACGAATTTAGATTGCAGAGAGTTTGTTCTGAGCGCTAAAGGCACTCACGATAGAGCACATTTTGCTTTATTCTAACATACTGCATTGGTATCGTGGAGGCTTTGTTATCGGCCTTGTTATGAGAGGCTATAATGTCTAGAGCAAGAATTGACATGGCATTTGTCATGATAAACTAGTGAAAAGAGCAGAAGATCAAGTGCAATGAAGTCTTTTATTTTATTTTGATGTGAATTGTGAGTTGAGGTCGTTGAAACCTAATTGAGATTTGGCCAATCGTTCGATTTCAAAATGCACCATGCGTGGACAATCGTCCAGCTTGTGTTTTAAGGCCAGGCAGACATACCTGAGACTGGTTGGCTCGCTGACTGAAGCCAACAACACTAGCAATTTGTACGTGCGCGTTATGCGTATGTTGAGCGATAGTTTGCTTGGATGTTCTCACATCAACACAATTAATTTTAAGGCATCAAGGTTTTACGATTATTCTTGTTGTCAATGCACATCCTTTAAACAGTTTATCAGCTCCCATCACTCTACGATTCTGTTATGATGCTACTACAGCCACGACTAATGCTCTGTATAACGCATTTTCCTTTGAAGTCAATGCCTGAAACGACAAGACGCTTTGATTTGCTGAATTGAGCCAAAATGAGCCGAAGACGATTGAATTTTCCAAGAAGTCGACCAAGACAAAAGGCTGAAGAAAATCTACTGAAGTCAGTGTTTTTATTCTTGATAAGAGCAAGGCTTGACTGGTCACGGCGGAACCCACTGTTATATCAGTAATGTATTGAAAATTACAAGCGATGCATTGGATTCTTGAGCCACCAGACCAACCCTGGCTGGAAGATGATGGACGACAATTTCTATGAATACGTCCCCACCATTCTTTGCCATACCTGCGGCTGACCTCAAATTGATGGCACTACTGCTGAGCATCCGGTTGATTCTAGGACTGAACTTGACTCCCACGCCAATGTAAATGTGCTTGGATCAAGTGGTTCTGTTCTGAGTGATACTGACCAACATGCATCGGTCCAACCTACAATTCCCAAATATGCTGCATAGGAAGATCCCGAATTTTTGATGCTGCCCTACTACTAAATGACGAGGATGACCTGTTTTTCTGATGCCTTTTCTGATCATCATCCAATCAAGAAGTTTTGATGAACAACTGTGCATTCAAATGAAGCTGCATGGCATATACTAATTGCTAACTTTTAACAATGCTGACCTCATCATATTGACTTGGTGACACCAGATGAGTTGATCTGACAAGTCTTCCGAACTATGCTTGACCTGAAGATCATCTTTCCAATTCTGACGGCGGAGATGTCGATGCTCCGTACCAACCTGAGCTTCTGCTATCAGAGATTGAAGATGATCCTGCAATGACTATGTTGTGCAATATTATATTTGAGAACTGCTGAATGGACGATGAAGAAATGAGTTTGTTCTAGAGGAGGCTGATGATGATGAAGATCGAAAATACCAATCCTTCAATGTCAACCTTGCCTCGATCTCAAGTATTCTGTGTGAGCGCACATTGAGTAATTGTCTTACTACTTGCCAAGAAGGTTCATCACAGACGGCGTCATTGGATACAGTACATGCTGATAATGCTAATGATGATATCTTTCCACCTGAAATATGGTGGAAAATGAATTGTACTTCTTTGAGGCACTAGTGAGTGGAAATGAGATGTTTCACCAAGTGGACAACATTGGCCGATGAAATCAAGCATGTTGATCCTGGTGAAGCAATGGCCTCTGCAA
>CAKOGP040001775.1:0-18956 GCA_933822405.4 Cylindrotheca closterium | reverse complement strand
AGTATCACCTTGAGGGGACCGTTAATTGGACCAGAGAGTGTCCGTCATTCGTACGTTAGATAGTTTAACCTAGAGATTCGCACACATCTTGTAAAATCCCCATGTTTGTCATCGTACTCGTTTTCGTTCCGAATCTCTCGTACCTCGCTACTCACCATTTGCAGACCTATCTCTCCAGAATTGTTACCTTAAGTTGTTTCGTTATCTAAAGTAGCATGCAGTGAAGCAACCGAATTCATTGGCACACGACACTCACTTCCAACAAGCAGTGTAGTATCTGTTATAAATGTACAGGGTAAGGCAGGCGCTAAAAGGGCCATGCCGGCTTGTACCATTCGGCAAAATGGCTGGCCATTCGGTGCAGTACAGTAGGCAGTTCAGTGATCGCACAAGTTTTGTGCTGGCAATGATGGTAGGTGAATCATCGAGTAGGAAAAAAGTAAAGCATTCGGATGAAGAAGACCCTGAGGACGACGAAAGAGAGATCCCTTTGCCTGAATTCGATGTCTCTCAGACAGTGCTAGCCCGTGACAAAGATGGCCTACTGTACGAGGCAATCATTCGAAGATCCATTTGGGGAATCCAACAACATTCCCAGATTACTGTCGGAATGGTGAACTCTCAGGAAGAAATAGAGCAAATTCTTGATCAAGATAAGATACCAACATGGCACTATTTCGTACACTATAGCAAGTGGAAGGTGAGGACAAGTTCGCAGCCTATTCATGATGTACTTCAATCATAGCTCTAAAAGAGCCGGTTTTTTTTTTCAGAGCAATTGGGACAGATGGGTTGGCCAGGAAGATTTACTACCACTAACACCTGAGAATCAAGACGTCGCTGAAGAGATCCGACGTGCCCACAAATTCTTGCTCTCAGATATGAAAACAAATAAGGGCAAGAAAGTGGATGGAGGGGCGTTTCTGAAAGTCTGGAAAGTAAAACTGAAGAGTCTGACCGGGGATCAAAGTAGAGGTGTAATTAAGAAACCAAAAGTCACTCGAAAGACATGGCAACGAGATGTGAGCTTACGAAAGCGAAACCTCTCCTCAGCAAATTCAAATCCTTCGCATCAGGTTGTCCTTCCATTTGGACTTAAAAAAATATTGGTAGAAGATTGGGAAATCGTTAATCACTTCAAAATGGTGCATCGCTTGCCTGCAAGTGTTACGATCAGTCATGCTCTAGATCTCTATACGAAGTCGAAGGGGGTCGAAGAAGGTTCTGGATGGTTTGGACAAGTACAGAATTGTGAGACACCGGAGACCTATCAGTGTGCCACTCCAGGTAACCACCGTAGTCTGTTGAACGAGTGGGCTGATATGGCTGACGGTGTCGCTCTCCTTTTCGAACAAGCACTGCCATTTCGACTTCTCTATCCCCCAGAACAAGCTCAGGTCTCAGTAATGGACAGCCTTCAAATGTACAAGGATAAGCCCAAAATTGAACTATATGGGTGTGAATTTCTTCTAAGACTATTCTGCCAGCTACCAGCAATAATCGGGGACAATTGTGATGAAGAGGATGATATCGGCAAGGTTGTCACAGCAAAACTGAACGATTTCGTACGATTTTTAAACAAAAATCAATCAACTTTGTTTGCCCAGTCATATCGAAGGCATAATGATCTGGAATTGGTGTACGAAATAAAATAAAAAAAAGGGAAACATTAAAAAGGAAACTTCATCACCCTTACTAGTGATAGCTGGCCTGGAGATATGCACTATTCTAAACTTCCCTTCGAATGCTACGCCCTGTCAATCCGATTCCGACAAGATCCACACAAAGACTTGTACAGTTTTTTCATTTGATGGTGGGTTTTCTGTTGGAAAAGCTGAAAATCCTCCATCGATTGACGTCTCGCAGAAGCTACAGCTGCGTCGAGTTCTAGGGCATGAAACTCCCGTTCCATAGCCAAAATCTCATTTGTAACTCTGGCAAGTTCCGATCGATCATGTTCAAGGAAATGGCATTGCATGCGAAGCTCATCCATTTCAAGGTTCTCATTGCTGATTCTGACACCGCCTTCGCCTTCGATTTCACGAGCAAGCGCTTCCATTCTCCCTGTTGTTTGGAGATATTTTTCTCCTGAGCTTTGACTCGACTCCGTCTCTATTCCATCCTCTAACAATACCTTCTCTTTGACCAATTCCAACTGCTGTGCAATTCCATTTCTCGAGTCATGGCCTGGCAATGCTTCAGTCCCTCCAGCTTGCAACATTTCTACTGATGCGTGTGCAGCTGAATCAGGAGATCCAAATGCTTCAGTTCTGTTTGTACTCCCTTTTCTTGCAATATTGGATGATCGCGAGTCATTCAAAACCGACTCAACAATGACGTCGCTGGAACCGCCATCAACGAGATCTCCTATGTGTGGGCTATCAATTGTCACCTCCTCACCGATACTACCCTGCACAAAACTGTATAATTTACCCAATCCTCCGGCAAATTCATGCATTTGTGATAGTCCTGTTTCAAGTTTCGCTTTCTCTTCTTCCAGACTTTGCTTGAGGATGGCTAGCTTACTGGTTTCCTTGGCTAGACGAATGGAAGTGCTCTCGGACTCTTGCAGGTGTTCTGACAACCCTGTTTGAGCTGTCCTTGCAGTGTCACGTTCTTCTTCCAAAAGAGCAATCTGCGCTCGACTTTCTCTCACTTCGTTTCGGTGTTGCATATCTGATTCCTGCATTTGTGATAGTTCTGTTTCAAGTTTCGCTTTCTCTTCTTCCAGACTTTGCTTGAGGGTGGCTAGCTTACTGGTTTCCTTGGCTAGACGAATGGAAGTGCTCTCAGACTCCTGCAGGCGTCGTGACAACCCTGTTTGAGCTGTCCTTGCAGCGTCACGTTCTTCTTCCAAAAGAGCAATCTGCGCTCGACTTTCTCTCACTTCGTTTCGGTGTTGCATATCTGATTCCTGCATTTGTGATAGTTCTGTTTCAAGTTTCGCTTTCTCTTCTTCAAGACTTTGCTTGAGGGTGGCTAGATTACTGGTTTCCTTGGCTAGACGAATGGAAGTGCTCTCGGACTCTTGCAGGTGTTCTGACAACCCTGTTTGAGCTGTCCTTGCAGCGTCACGTTCTTCTTCCAAAAGAGCAATCTGCGCTCGACTTTCTCTCGCTTCGTTTCGGTGTTGCATGTCTGATTCCTGCATTTGTGATAGTTCTGTTTCAAGTTTTGCTTTCTCTTCTTCAAGACTTTGCTTGAGGGTGGCTAGCTTACTGGTTTCCTCGGCTAGACGAATGGAAGTGCTCTCAGACTCCTGCAGGCGTCGTGACAACCCTGTTTGAGCTGCCCTCGCAGCATCATGTTCTTCTTCCAAAAGAGCAATCTGCGCTCGACTTTCTCTCACTTCGTTTCGGTGTTGCATGTCTGATTCCTGCATTTGTGATAGTTCTGTTTCAAGTTTTGCTTTCTCTTCTTCCAGACTTTGCTTGAGGGTGGCTAGCTTACTGGTTTCCTTGGCTAGACGAATGGAAGTGCTCTCGGACTCTCGCAGGCGTCTTGAAAACCCTGTTTGAGCTGTCCTTGCAGCGTCACGTTCTTCTTCCAAAAGAGCAATCTGCGCTCGACTTTCTCTCACTTCGTTTCGGTGTTGCATGTCTGATTCCTGCATTTGTGATAGTTCTGTTTCAAGTTTCGCTTTCTCTTCTTCCAGACTTTGCTTGAGGGTGGCTAGCTTACTGGTTTCCTTGGCTAGACGAATGGAAGTGCTCTCAGACTCCTGCAGGCGTCGTGACAACCCTGTTTGAGCTGTCCTTGCAGCGTCACGTTCTTCTTCCAAAAGAGCAATCTGCGCTCGACTTTCTCTCACTTCGTTTCGGTGTTGCATATCTGATTCCTGCATTTGTGATAGTTCTGTTTCAAGTTTCGCTTTCTCTTCTTCAAGACTTTGCTTGAGGGTGGCTAGATTACTGGTTTCCTTGGCTAGACGAATGGAAGTGCTCTCGGACTCTTGCAGGTGTTCTGACAACCCTGTTTGAGCTGTCCTTGCAGCGTCACGTTCTTCTTCCAAAAGAGCAATCTGCGCTCGACTTTCTCTCGCTTCGTTTCGGTGTTGCATGTCTGATTCCTGCATTTGTGATAGTTCTGTTTCAAGTTTTGCTTTCTCTTCTTCAAGACTTTGCTTGAGGGTGGCTAGCTTACTGGTTTCCTCGGCTAGACGAATGGAAGTGCTCTCAGACTCCTGCAGGCGTCGTGACAACCCTGTTTGAGCTGCCCTCGCAGCATCATGTTCTTCTTCCAAAAGAGCAATCTGCGCTCGACTTTCTCTCACTTCGTTTCGGTGTTGCATGTCTGATTCCTGCATTTGTGATAGTTCTGTTTCAAGTTTTGCTTTCTCTTCTTCCAGACTTTGCTTGAGGGTGGCTAGCTTACTGGTTTCCTTGGCTAGACGAATGGAAGTGCTCTCGGACTCTCGCAGGCGTCTTGAAAACCCTGTTTGAGCTGTCCTTGCAGCGTCACGTTCTTCTTCCAAAAGAGCAATCTGCGCTCGACTTTCTCTCACTTCGTTTCGGTGTTGCATGTCTGATTCCTGCATTTGTGATAGTTCTGTTTCAAGTTTCGCTTTCTCTTCTTCCAGACTTTGCTTGAGGGTGGCTAGCTTACTGGTTTCCTTGGCTAGACGAATGGAAGTGCTCTCAGACTCCTGCAGGCGTCGTGACAACCCTGTTTGAGCTGTCCTTGCAGCGTCACGTTCTTCTTCCAAAAGAGCAATCTGCGCTCGACTTTCTCTCACTTCGTTTCGGTGTTGCATGTCTGATTCCTGCATTTGTAATAGTTCCGTTTCTATCACCTGTTTCTGCTCTTCTAAACGCTTCAACGTCTGACCAAGATCTTTTGTTGCTTGGCCATGCACTTTTTGTAAATAATCCATTTCTGCTAGTAGGGCAGAGTAATTTTCTTGGGTTTCGTTTACCTGATTCTGTAGAGCCCTTTTCTCCTCCTCTAGCTCTCTGAGATCGAGACTTGAAGATGCGGTGGTCGATCTGTCGCGAGATTGCCCTGTTCTACCT
Source organism: Cylindrotheca closterium (assembly GCA_933822405.4). Lineage (NCBI taxonomy): Eukaryota > Bacillariophyta > Bacillariophyceae > Bacillariales > Bacillariaceae > Cylindrotheca > Cylindrotheca closterium. The sequence goes on along the minus strand of CAKOGP040001775.1, from coordinate 13,944 downwards.
ATCTTTTTTGAAATCTCTCCCTCGAAAGACTCGTTTGTATCCGATTCGATATGATTGCTGGCAAGTAGCGATTCGCGTTCCTGTCGTCTCGTCTTTTCTTTGAGGAATGCTATTTCAATATCCCAGTGATCTTTTTGTTGTTTGTGAAGTTCTTTCAGTTTCTGTAGCTCGTGTTTCATTTTTATTCTTTCCTCAGCGTCTTTTTCGGCTTTCAGAATTTCTCGGTTTTTGCATGTTGTAAAATCCTCTGAATGGGTTCGTCGCAATCGTGATAGCTGTTGCTGGAGCTCCAGATTTTGCTGCGAGTAATGTTGACATAACATGTCGATCGCTTGGATTTTTCGCTCGGAAGATTCAGCGATTTCATTATTTTGTTGTCGCATTCTTTCTCGGAGTTCTTTAACCATCAGATCATTCACAGCATGAAGATCAGACTGCATCTTTCTTTCCCTGTTCAACATTCGCATCACCTTCTGCAATTGACGCCTGCAGTTAATCTTTTCGTCATTGAGTTGTTGCGATGCATTCAGCATTCTCAATAGCTGCAGTACAACGATTCGCTGTTGCTCTGACTGTAGGACGGCATTGCTTGGATATTTTCGTTGCACATCTGAAGGATGCGATGGTGCTATTGGCTCGATCTCAAGCATCTTTTTTTCTTGATCATGCTTTTGGTTCAAAAAAACATATCAATTGCGAGGTCGCCAATCGACTGTTTTTTTTTCAACGGCCAACACCTGCAAGCCGAACTTGCGATTATTTTAATTTTCATTTGGTTACCCTAATTATGAAATTACCTAATAACGCCAGGTACAACGATCAGCGTTCGTACATTGAAGCCACTTCTCCCTCTGTTCATGTACAGCATCCCTCCAATGAATAATTATGATACAGTAAGTATATTAGCAACGCAAAGGACCCCGAAAAAAACTATTCCCTTGAAAGTTTCGTTGCGGTTACGCTTCCAGCTAGCTACTGGCACTTTGAATCAAAGCTGCTATGATTCCTTTGCTGCCGCCTCCAAGCCACTCTCGCGAGAATAATAAAAGTTCGGGAGCAACGACGAGGCTCCTAGTGCTGTAATGTCTGCACGCAATGCCGTCTCCGGCACGACGCTTATTTGTAATCCTGGACCAAATATCGAATCCACTCCCTCCCTAAACGATCTCTCGAAGAAAAGGTGTTTAGATCCACCGCCCACAAGAAGCACATGCTTGACTTCGCTAGGCGTCTTTTCGGAGTCTTCAAGTACTTTAGTTATGGCCGAAGCAAATAGCAAACTTGCGCTTTTGGGTGATGGAAGTGCAGTCGAGAACACGCCATCCTCGATGAGGTTTGGAACAGTTTCTTTCGTAAGGTGATTTTCGACAGTCTGATCCACAAGGGATCGCGAGAGACTCATATCAAAGTGAGGGTCATCATTTTTTCGCCCCATGAAAAGGAATGGAATGTGTACTCGTACATTCGTTTTGTTGACCAATTCTACCACCGCGCTTCTTGCACTAGAATCCATCAAAGCGAGACACACAGCATCATTATTAAGCGTCTCATCGCCAGTTTCATTTTTGACCAGGTCGACAATTGTTTTCACGTAAGACTCCCCACCAACATCCTTAAGATAACACGATGCTTCCACAACGTCCCCACTAACAAGAGATACAGAAGACGACAAACCGCCGATGTCGACGACTAATGACGGCGCTGCTCTCTCTTCTTTAGTGGCTGGATCAGGAAGCAATCCCATGATACGAGCTCCCCAGATAGACGCCACTGGATCTGGGACAATTGTAGAACGCTCATAATATTCTCGCATGCTTTGAAGGAGTACGTCCTCCTTTTGGTTAAAAATAGCTGGCGGTAAGGTCAGAACAACGCGCATGTTAGGTTTTACCAAGCGCTCCATAGCCTCTCCAACTGCCGGGGCTACAACATGCTTGACCAAGGAGGAAAATCCATCCGCAATAGGTAACACAACCCTTTCTCCTCCTTTTAGCTCTTCAATATCCTCAAAGTAGAACTTTTCCATAGCACGAGCACCTGATATACAATCCTCTATTTGTTCCCCTTTTATTATGCCCGCGAATCGATATCGATCTCCCTGAGACGTTATAATCAATTCGGGTTTGCCACCGTCTATCGTGGAAAGCTTTAAATACACAGATCCTGGGTCTACTCCTAATGTGGTCATGTCTGAAACCTTGCTAGAATCCCGCATTCTTTCGCGCTCATACTGTTGCAATTGCCATTGATATTCTTCCCATTCCTCATCCATCCGATTAAGCGCCTTCCAAGACCACCTCCCTATCAATAACAAAGAACCAGCAGCAATCAGGGGAAGAACGTCTCGCTTTGCAGAAGCATGATACATCCTTGAGTTGATGCAAGACAGGTCATCGATGATTATTGTATCCTTTCCCTTTCCTTGCAAAGGGCTACTTCTCGAGTCCCAAAGGGGACGTCCGAGAAACGCTCTTGATTTTCGGACACAGTTTTGTCCCGCTTGACGTGCCAACATACTTGTGAGAACTTGATGTTTGCAGTATTTAATTTCACTCATTCATTCATTCTCATTCACTCTCATTCATTTCTCCAGGAACACGCGAGGAGTTAGTGTTTTTCGCGTTTTTTGCGTGCGTTGAAACTTTGGAAAAACAATTGATGTCGGTGTGACATGCAGACACCAACTTTTCTCCGATAAAATACCCGATCACTTCGGAGACGCGAAAAATGCTGATTTCATTTCAAAGACGCACATCCGGGTTCAAGCACGCAAATCGGGATTTCAAAGACGCACATCCGGGTTCAAGCACGCACATCCGGGTTCAAGCACGCACATCCGGGTTCAAGCACGCACATCCGGGTTCATTCAACATTCAAAGACGCATATCCGGGTTCAAGGACGCATCAAAAACTCAGCATCCCCCTCAAGGGGTACTTCCAGGACTCGACACATCATTCTGCATCGCTGAAATCGGTGGTCACTCCAGTCAAAATCAACGATTGGACACGACTGGACGCATTGGATGCAATTCTCCAATCGATCACAAAACTTCAGAAGACGAAGAGAAAAAAGCATCATGACAAAAGGACGAGAGCTCCCAACTGATCTAACTTCCGAGATCCAGCGCATGATGGTCAAGGACATGCATGACTTTAGGATTACAAAAGTGAATTGTTATGATCCTGTCACCTATGAGTCAAGGGACTTCTGGGAATCGCGCAAGGAGTATAAGGCATTCAGCTTCCCTGTATTCTTGGCAAACGTTGAAAACGTGGCAAGAAATGTCAGGTCTCATCTGAGGAAATCCGAGGAAGCCAGCGCAAAGAGAGCTGCAAAGGAATCGAAAAAGAAAAGGAAAGAAGAAGAAAAGAAAACAAAAGAGAAGGGTGGGGCTGACGAGAAGGCCACAGATACGCTGGAAGAGATGATGCAAGGTCTTGTCTTTGAGCAACCCACACAAAAACTTACTGACACGTTCGTTGAGGCATACCCATGTGGCGATCGTGTGCTAGTTGTGGTTGAGTTATTCGGAGACGTGAAGGCAGAGGAAGCAAACGCCTTTGATTTTTCTCCGGCAGGAGACAAGATTGTTCATTGGACCCGCACTCCTTCTGTGTGGACAGACGAACAAAAGCTTATTGGGGCTTTGGGCTCGACAATTGCCGATGCGGATACAATAATCCTTGGGAACGCAATAAAGAAACGGTTGAAGGACTCGCCCAAACCGAGCAAAGATGGCTTTTTGTGGATCCCAATGGAGATCATCAATCTCCCATTCTGTTGCGAACCCATGCTTTTCGACAAAAGTGGTCAGTCAATCGACTCTTATCTTGCTCAAGGCAATGAAAAGGGATTTAGATGGGGTTATTTTTGGCTTGTTCGCGAGGGTTGTAATCCTGAGTCAGCAAAGAAGTTGGTCTTTACTTGTCATGATGAAGAAGAAGACGACAATGATGAGGCATCACATTGCCTGACTGGCAATTATGATGCCGATGACATTTCGGAGGCTACAGAAGCATGCGCTGAGGAAGAACAGATGGACAAGGATGGCGACGAAAGTGTCGACGAAAGTGTCATGATGGATTGTGAACAATCAACAAAAGGCAGCAATTCTCCAGCTGAAGAAGGTCGTAGTGACTTGAGTGTGATGAGAGGCATGTGGAGTAAAGAAATAGATCTCAGGGAGAAAGCAGAACAGAAGAGAAAGGCCGCATTGGATGCCCAGCATATGGCAGAAGATAGAGCCAAGACTGCCAACGAAAAGGCAAAAACTGCAAAAGAGGCGGCTCGAAAGACCAAAGAAGATGCTCAGAAGGCCGTCAAGGAGGCCGACGAAAGAGCTACGAGAGCCGCAGCAGCCGAAAAAGAACGTTTTCAGCAGGCGGCAGAAGAGGAAAAGCAACGAATCCAAAGCGAAGCTCGTCAGCGTTTTGAGAAGGAGGCAGCACTGGAAAAACAGCGAATCCATGAAGAAGCTCGTCAACACCTTGAGCAGGTCGCAGCAGAGGAAAAACAGCGACTCGAAGAAGATGCTCGGCGACGTTTTGAGAAGGCCGCAGCAGAAGAAAAACAACGGCTCCAAGAAGAAGCTCGACAACGTTTTGAGAAGGCCACAGCAGAAGAAAAACAACGACTCCATAAAGAAGCTCACTTGGAAAAGGAAGAGTTACGCACAGAAGCAGACCAAGCAAAAGAGAGAGAATCAGAACAAAGGGATGAATATCAATCAGCAATTGCGCCCCGCCGCAGCGGACAGAAAAGTCGCCTGTCAATTGATTCATATGTTTCTGTGGATGCAGAACGTCCAGCAAAGCGGATGAGAGTCGTAGATCCGAAAGCAACACGGAAATCAATGAGACGAATTTTGAAAGCCAAACGGTCGGCATCGAATGAAGTGGACCAATACATCGAAGCAAATCCTGCACAAGAACAGGAAGGCAACAATTAGTACTAGATTTACAGTTCTTTATATATTTGGATCAATTTGTTTACGATATATTTCTTCTTTCTCCTAGTATTGTACAGGTATGTATATGTAGTCCAAGCCAACAGTTCACGCAAGAGTATACTATCAAAGGGTTATTATTCGCTGTTTAGTCATAGGTGACTTCATATTTAACCGGGTACAATCTCGCTCCATTCTCAAAGGAAAGTTGCACAATGACGGCCACAGCACGAGCTATCTTTCCATGTTTCTCGGTATTTGTGCTTTCCCATCTTTCCATTACTTTGAAAATTTTCAAGCGCCTGTTGACATTTTCATGTCGTCCCCTAGCCACCGATTTTTGTTTCCTGGTGATGCTATCCTTTCCTACAGCATTAGTCTTGATCTGAATTCTACCGGAGTACCCATTATCTGCCTCGACGCATTCACCAGGCATGAGCATGAGGGAAAGATTAGCGTCAAAGATTTCCCTGTCACTCAAGTTTGCCGGAAAGGGACCGTTGATGGCCACAATGTCTCCTGTCTGAATGCATTGTGCAATTTCGTATCGCATTGCAGCACGATTGTGCTTATGACTCCACCATATCCTTGATCTTGGCGATGGCTCCCACATCCAAACATCTGTGCCATCGACTGTGACCAGTGCGATGCACTTCCCATCCCAGTCATTGAAACGATTCGCCCAAACTATAACGACTTCTTCCAGATCAGCGATCCCATCTGTGAACTTTGAGACCCAATCGCGAAACGTGTCACATGACTTGCAATTAGCGATCTTAATCATCATTTCTTCGCTAATATTTACCTTATAGTATATCAGCGTCCACAGCAAATGCTTTGGCTGTGCTCGACGCGATATCTTTTTCTTTGGCTCGAGCTTGGACCACAATTCGGAGCAAACCTCGAAGCTTGTACCAAATGCAGCCCGGAACACTCGTTTCTCTCTTTCTCGAGAATATTGTTTGCTCCCGATTGGCAACTCGAGCATCTCGCGAGCTACCTTTTCAAATGCTAGTCTGGATACCAGCATCTTCTCGTTTTTGTGGCGATTACGAGATGCTTGAATAATAATATTTGGCGATAATCTCCAAAAGCCGTTATAAAAATGTGCTTCAAGTATTAAAATATTATTATATTTTATTAATATTACGGTATAATTTTTTTTGTATCTTTGGGGTGCGTGTACCTATTACATCACAGTTGCATCAATTCTTATGTTTCATAGACGGAGAAGAGTTCAGTTGCTGTATGTGTAATTTTCAACTATTGACTTCTATATCTTCATGCTCATTTCTGAATGTTTTCATTAGTTCTTCTTGCTTCGCATGGTGTGCTTTGTGGTCGCTGTCTTCTTCTTGGTGGTCTTCTTTTCAACTTGCACATGTTTCATAGGAACATCGTTCGAGCGTACTGTTTGATACGAATAAAGGGATTCGTCATCTGCAGTAGGAGAGAAAACTCGAGTTCCTCCAAACCTTCTACTTTCACTGGCGCCTGCAGCCTTCGCAGCATGCTTTCCCACAAGCCAAAAGGAAGCCCAGCGAAATCCGTTCGTGTTCTTTCTTACCTTGAAAGTCTTCATTGGCTTACCCTCTTTGCTAACCATGGTTGGCATGCAGGCAAAAGGGAGATCAATCACATCCCTGTGTTCCCAAATCTGACCATCCTTGTCCCGTTTGCAATTTTCCATCCTTTTTTTAATTGCAGATTCCAGAACGATGACATCAATGTCACTGGAACCAAACCCAGCCATCACTCCCTCTCGATCATCCTCATCGGCCCCCTTGAGCAATATGTTGGCGCTGCTGCATTCCTTTGGAACTCGTCTCATGCGAGTAACGGTTTTCCCGTCATTTGAAAGCTTGAACTGGTTGGATGTCCTATCTTCAACGTCTCCGTCTAGACAGCAGACAACCCCCAATTTGTTTCCGGTTGGATACTGCAAGAGATAATGTTGTCTCATTTGCCCGACTTCAAATCCAAGAATACGACCATCGACATCCTCTTTAGCAGCTTGACAAGTAAGATCAATCGGTTTGCTACTACTTGTCTTGCGGGAGGTACTTGCAGCATTGGCGGAGGACGAACGAGCCGCTTTGTTTTCCCCTTCATCATCATCATCATCATCATCATCACTATCTTCTTGTGCTCCTTCGTCCTCAATGAAACTACTTGGCAATAAGCCAACTGCATCGGCTGCAACTTTTTTTGCCAGGCTTCGGAAAGCATGTCTTGAGGCCATTTTTTTCTCATACATTGTTTTTGACTTCATATGCTCCACGCCCCCAATGTTTGGTCCGAAAGGTTTCCAACCCGTTTGCTTGAAGTTCATGAAGTCATGTAGGAGTTCTTTGTAGACTTCAGACGACTTTCCGTGTTTCTCAGGCATGATTGGAATTTTTTACTCCAAAGATCATAGGTACACTCGTCGAGAAAATATCGCTAAGAAATCATTTTGCCAGACTTGAAAACCGAAAAGTGTCACAAACGGATTTCAGCGATTTTTGTGGCAAGGCTTGCGGGTTGGATGTTCAATCTCTTCACCTCGCTGCACCCACTTTCAGTTCAAGGACGCACATCCGGGTTCAAGGACGCACATCCGGGTTCAAGGACGCACATCCGGGTTCAAGGACGCACATCCGGGTTCAAGGACGCAAATCAAAGACGCAACACATTTTGCGTTGTCAAATCAAGGACGCACATCCGGGTTTTTGCTCCTCTCCAATATTCGGCCTCTATTTAATTTAGAACGACCATAAAAACTATTTCTGTATAGTTCAATTTCTTCTAAATATTCAACGCGCGCAAAACACGCCAAAAACACCAACTCCTCGCGTGTTCCAGGGACACGCCTCGGATTGTAGTGAAACCAAAGTGTGACGGGAGACAGACAGACGTTTCCTCCCCCCTCGTACATAGAATTATTTAGGGGGCAAAACATTGTTTTATTTCTCCGAAACAGTGGAGTTATAATTAACGACAAGCCTTTTGTCGTAAATTTTGTCGTAAATTTTGTCGTAAACTATTTACAACAACTTATGACAAATTACGACAAACCTACAACAAATTACGACAACCCTACAACAAAATTTACGACAAAATCTACGACAAAATCTACCTTTGCGCACACGCCGACTGTTGGGATATGACGAAATATGAGTTTTTACGTTCCAAAAGAAACTATTCAAGTGCGAGGTTTTCGACACGTGCGATCGGACTTTGATCGTGCAAGATGTCGGGATTCGACGCAAGTATGCCGGACGAGTTTTCGTGGAAGGCTTTTGCTTTGCCCATTCCATGTAGATAACATTACAAAACCCACGTACAGAACTCCCGCTTCAGTATGGGATTTTCGTGGCGCTCAGACGTTTGATGGTCCAAGCGCACAATTCCATGTTTTCAGATTCCCTGCAAAACCGACTCATAGGAATCCCCCGAATAAACGGACCAAACCGGACATTTGTCCGTCTATCCGATCGGACGTGTCGAACTGCTTCTATCAAGGAGTTTCCAATGAATGGTCTCCAAGAGAGCAATTTCAACACCTAGACACAGGAGAACTATTGTCGTGAAAGTGTTGTACAGTCGATTACGAATTTAGACTGCAGAGAGTTTGTTCTGAGCGCTAAAGGCACTCACGATAGAGCACATTTTGCTTTATTCTAACATGTGGTATCAGTATTGGGATCGTGGTCTTTCCTGACCTTCTTGACCTCAAGGACTCGTGTGGTGATTCCCTGGCCTCGTACCATCTTCTGATTGAAGCGATGATACATTGAACTCAGAACGAATTTGCCACCCAGGTTCTCATCAACTTCCCAAAGAGAGGCATAGATGCCCTGTCCTTGCACAAAATCGTTCTTGTGAGAAATCATGTCAGTGCCTGAGACAACAGTGCCAGAATCAACAGTGAGATCGAGACAAGAGTGAGATCTGGACACATAAATCCAGGCTTTTGTTCTTACCTTTCTGGCCGTGAAAGTAATCAGACATCTTCTTCTCAAACTGTGGCTTGTTTGAGCAGTTCTGGAGGTAAACGGTAGCAAGGCACTGGATTGCCGTTTTGGAAATGAGGAAGAAGACCATGGCTTATTGTCGGGCAGCAGAGGAGTGTGATGATTATAGATTCACTTTCATCAGAACAAACGATAGATCCAGCAAGCCAAAGACCCTGAAAGCAGCCAAACATGTAGAATCCTACAGTGAACAGGATGAAAACACTATGGCGCGAACGTTTTGTTGATGATAGGCTGGTGATGTGATGATGACGAACAAATATTCACATGTGAAATTTGATTGATCCGATTGCTATGATTGCTTTGGTCAGCCGTGAGGAGGTATTTCTTGGACAGCAAAACGAAACAGCAAAAGTGTGCGAAAAACGCGCACAAATCGAGTTTCGCGTTCGCGATTTTTGACCGTGTGGACCGGCCTGATGGAGAAAAAAACTTTCTATTTCTCCATTCGGAAGTTGGAGCCAAAAGGTTCATCAGGGGAAAGAAAACATTGGGGGACCAATTTTAGGAGCTCATATTCGAAAGCAACTTTTGGAGAGGTGGTTGCCAATATTTTTGCAGGATACAAACAAGCCTGCTTGCGATCAAATACAAGACTTTGGTGCTATACTGTAGGAGCAGGGCGCCCCGACAACTACTTTCGCACAGCCACAAACAAAACTGTTTAGCGATGGAAGCTACAACAATCAACTAATAGTTACCTTCTTGCAGGTGCTACTGATTCGTGATGGAATATGAAGGCAGTGTGCAAGCCCAAGGTGGAAGAAGACTTTTTCCGAAACCTCAATTCTCATTATGATTGTTGAAGAACAAGAGATAGATTACGTTTGGGGAAGACTTGGGGGTGTCGTTTCTCCACCGGAAGCTGTTTTCTCCACCATGGAGGGAAAAAAAATCTATTTCTCCACCTTGGAAAAAAATAATTCTATTTCTCCACCGGAAGCTAATATGGCAACAAAGGTTTCACACTGGCGATCATTCATCCGTTGACGATCGCTGGGTATACTGGCGGGCGTGTTTTCGTGAGGTCTATTTTGGCAAATAGCATAGCAAGAATTTAACGGCTGGACGAGCATTCCAAGCGGGAATCGACTAGAGATCCCGCTCACAGAAGTAGCCCCGTCCGTCCGGATATCACAAATATCTGAAAATTACCCCGTCTTGCAGTGCAGTCCAGCACCTCCGATCGACAACGCACCCACTCTCTAACCATCCACTTGCGGTCAACCCATCCCATTTGTCGGTCGCATGTCGCACGTAAACGAGCGAAGGGTCTCCCTGAGACTGCTAGGATTGAAAGTGTGGTATGGAGGTGATTCACCTCTGCCGCAATAAGCTAAGACGTTTGACATCTTATTGTGATCATTACACTGTAGTATTTTGATGATTGAAAGGTTCTACTTTTGCCGCAAAAAAGTTAGGGGTGAGTTCTTGTAGGGTTTCTGCAGTTTGCGCCCTTCACTCTTGGTCCTTCGCTCGTTTATATGTGCGACAGACACAGCGAGCCATAGACGATGGTCAATGGCTACAGTAGAGCATGACTCTTGGTGGTACTGTAGTGTACAGTCGTAGTCAGATGGACAGACGAGGAGAGACAGACGGCAGACAGACGAAGACGACTCAAAACTACTACTGTACCTGGTACACGTGTAATAGAGACGAAATCTCGTTGAGTTTTGGCATGCGTTGAGCGTTGAGCGTGCTCGTCACTCAAATTCAAACTGGACTTCCGATGAACGGAAACGTCTTCGCTTTTATCGTACCGGTACCATACTTTCGAAGTGTGAAGCATTACCTGTGGAATCTAGAGATGCCTACACGAACTCGGAGAGCAGGGACAGGGAAGCAGCAACGCTCCGGAGTTGTACCAGACAAAGAAGTTCACGGGGCAGCGGCAGCAGGAGGTATCTTGGCGTCATTTAATGTGAATATACCAGTTGTCAAGAATCGTCTACAAGAAAAAGAAAATGACAAAGTGCCATCTTCTGTGATGATTTCTAGTGCGCAGCGAGCGCTCTCTCATTCTGCAAGTGAGAAACTAGATGGACATAACAAAAAGAAAATCGCCCGCTCTTTTGAACAGGATGTCGATGACGACTTCAGCGCCATCAGCTGTGATGTTTCTCCGCGAAGACTAGACATATCAAGAATCCAAGACGCTGTCTCCAGTTTTTCTGGTGATTTGACTATGAGTAACGACTCTATATCACAGGATTTGACGCTTTCTCTGCAGCCGTCGGAGGACGAAACAACCGAAGACCCCTCGTCTTCCCCGCGCAGTTATGTAGCAGACCTTGATACAGTTGACAGTGATCAAGAGTCTAGTTTCACTGTAAGCGAGGCAAATTCGGAATCCCAGTGTGAAACCTCGGAGAGTTTAGTGGAGGAATCATATGATCCAGGACTCGAAGACGACGAGTACAATCCCAACGAGGAAATCGAAAGCGAATCAGACGAAGATCTGGAATTCATGGAGGGCGAAATCGGCGATTCCCCAGAGTTCACACCGACGCAAACGAGAGTACAACATGGTGAAATAGGTTTAGGATCTGTCGCCGGGGATACAGGCAAGGAAGTTTCATCACGAACGACAGAATCTGACGATGATAGCACTGTCGTTGAACGTACACCAAAGCCGAAATCGAGAAGTCTCCCTCTTTCGATGATTTCGCCGGAGATTCAATTGGCAGAGATTGTCGACGACGACGAAATAACGGACAATGACATCCTTGTGGCTACCATCATCGACGGAGACCAAGCACTATCTTCAGAAAAACACCCAAGAAACATTGGAATCCTCAGATTGCAAAAACAGAATGATGGCATCCCTTTTAACCAAACTGCCAGTGATGACTTTCAAAATGATGGCCACGAGGCACAAAAGTCCTTACTGGTCAAGAAGGACAATACAATGGATAACCAAGGGAGGAATGAAAATGTCACAGACTCGCTTGAATATTACGAAGCATGGGATGCAAATGAATCAATACCATCCAACAAGCCTCTACCCTACCATACACCAATCCAAAAGAAACCGAAGAGCAGCAAGAAGACCTTCTGGCTAGAAGGCAGGGTGAAACGAGGTAAATGGACTCTTGGTGCCAAGATTGGAGTTGGCTCCTTTGGTGTAGTTCACGTTGGCATGAACACACTCACTGGATCCTTGATGGCAGTGAAGATATTCAAGGTCGATGGTGAAGCTGTAATGAAGGATGTCCGCCGGGAGGTTGAGTTGATGAGATTGCTAAAACATCAGAACATTGTTCAGTATCTTGGAGCTCAAATGGACAAAACGCATTTGCATATCTTTCAAGAATGGGTTCCGGGCGGCAGTGTTGCGTCTATGCTTAGTCGCTTTGGTGCGTTTCCGCTGCAAGTCATCCAACGATACCTCTCACAAACGCTTTTAGGCCTCCACTACTTGCATGAGAACAACATCATACACCGAGACATCAAAGGTTCCAATATTCTGGTCAATGATGGGGGGGTAGTAAAGCTCGCAGACTTTGGTGCAAGCAAGAAACTGTCAAATTTGCGAGGGGATATGATGATGAGTCTAACCGTTCGTGGAACTCCATATTTCATGGCGCCAGAGGTTTTTGAAGAAAGATATAGTTCGAAAGCTGATATTTGGGGGATTGGATGTGTTGCCTTCCAAATGATTACCGCAAGTCCACCATGGAAAGATCAAGGGTTTACAAATCCTATTTCACTATTCAACCATATCAAACGAACCTCTGGCCCACCACCGTTACCACACTCAACTGCAGCAAACTTTCCGAAAGAAGATCTGAATCTGATGAATGCATTTGACATGCTCATGACGACATGCTTTGAAACAGAACCGTCCACGAGACCCTCAGCACAGGAGTTGTTAGGTCACAATTTCTTTGATGAAATCGCTTCTGACATGGGAGATGATGATTCTCTACATCAAAGACTTTTCTCCCCAGAAAGTCAAATTCAATCGCCATGGAGTATAAAATGCAAACAGGCAGGTGATTTTGTCATTCCTTTCTATCCACAATGCAAATCTGAGCTATACAGCGATCCAAACCATCTTGTTGGTGGTTCAGAAATTTGTTCTCCTCAACGCGACACTTCTGATTGGCCAGAATGGGCAAAGGATCAACTTGGAAAGAAGGAACAGACCACCCCTTCAAAGGAGAATGGGCTTTCAAACATGATGGGAAGCCTTGCATTGAGCGAAGATAGCATACAGCAAAATCCGTTTGCAAGAAATTTAGTGCTTGCAGGAGGAAGCACTGTGTTTTCCAACTTGTTGGGCCTTCAATTGATTGATAGGAAGGACGCTGAAGACTAGCCTTGACGCTTTAAAATACCACCTAACACAACATTTCTACTTAGTCATTTGTACCAGGGAAAGATTAGCTCAGGTGATAAAAATCAAAAATCAAAAACTAAAAGGTAGAAAATATTTTTCCTCACTCTTCTCCAAAACAAAACTGTACCAGTCCTACGCGTTTCGTATGTACATGAAAACAGTTGTTGTCGTTGAAACAGGAATTAAATTTAAGCGAACATGAAGGATAGCATCATCAACCCGCCGGAGAAGGACCCGAATTCGATCATGACTGTAGCTGACCAAGGTCAGGGAGGTCTCGAGGAAAAAACCCGATCAAATTCGACCACTCAGTTGTCGATTGCTCTGACAAAGGACAATCCTGCCATCACGACTCCCAAGCACATCAGCAAGCAAAACCCTTCAAAAACCGCCGAGGATGGCGCAATGAAAGGTCGCTCGCTCTTCCCATCTGAAGTTGCCCAAGGTCAGGTTGGCCTCACGGCCAAAGCTCGATCGAACACCAGTCCCTTGTTGATCGATCTCACCAAGGATAATCCTGATCCCACGATTACCAAGAGTCAACGCAAGCAACCCCCCCTTCCAAAACCGCCGAGGATGGCGCAGTGCAAGGACGGCCGCTCGTTGCCTACAACAAGAACCTCAAGGTGTCCAAGTT
>CAKOGP040001774.1:0-19112 GCA_933822405.4 Cylindrotheca closterium | reverse complement strand
AAATATTCGTCAAGTGAAGCGTGGGAAACAACACTTGACGGGCCACTAATTCGAGATCTTCTGCCTGCACGCCGTGACCTAGCGGCAGACGACCTGGGGCCTCTCATGGCCCTGCCGCGGAGCAAGGCGCTCCGCGGCCGGCCAAAGAAGGCAACTTAGCAGATCCGCTAGTACCGGATTTGCCAGATGGAGAAGGGAGAAAGAATGGGTGTACACCTCCCGGAGATGATGCTGTCAGAGATGAGAGGCTTTCGTCCTGGGACACGGCTGTAGTAGTATCGCCCTCCATCTGAGTTGTGTCCACCTGGACCTGAGACGTGTTCCAAGAGCGCTGCTTTGGCTGCTGAAAGTGAACAGACGTGCTGGTACGAGTTTACTTAGTGGGCGGCTTAAGACCAGCCTTAGACCTGTTAACTCTCCTCTTAGTCGTGGAAGTATCCTTGCTTTTCCTCTTTTTTGGTGGCATAGTAAATTCGGACCGATCTGGGGAGACCTCATTGTTTTGAGCAGGTGGTTGCGAATCGATGGCCAAGTGGTGGGCTGTCTGGCGTTGAAGGGCGTCAAGTTGGGCTTGAAGAGCCGCCGTCGCGGCTTTCTGCTGAGCCAGGGCCTGATCTTTAGCCGCCAAGGCGTTGTCACAAGCTTTGATTCCCACAAAGGCATCCTCCAGTTGTTGTTCACGTTCGTGCATTTCATCCAGCATCCCCGTGACCGTTTGACCATCGTCAATATCCTTGGCACTCGCCATATCCATATTGATCGAGATTTGACCTTGGTAGACATTGATGGTGTCTTCAATCACATTGTCCAAAAATTCCATACCTTCCTCCATCTTGGTCAACTGATCAGAGGCCTCAATAGCACGTAGTGTGTTGGTGCACCATACCAAACACTTACGATGCGTCACCTGGATCTCTGATTTGGGAATCCATTTACCCAAAACTTGATCATAGAAAAAATTATTTCAGAAACGAAACAACATGCATTCCGGCAAAACCACCCAGTCTGCCTTATGTAGCGCTAGTACTGAATTTACAATGAAAACTTCGAATTTATCACCAAGCCAACCATTCAACACCGGCGCACCATTGGCAAAACGGAACCTTGAGGTGGATGAAATGGCGGTGGAGTACCATAAGGAACTTGAGACGGCCAATCATCTCATAGCCCCCAACCCTCGTTTCTTCACTGAACTTGCGGCAATGTACGTGGCAGACACCAAACAGTCATGCCTTGATTTCCAGTTCATCCAAGAGTGTGTGACTCTTCCGGCCCTACACTCGCGCTGGAGGGACAAAGGTACTCTCTCTGCCAAAACCGAGTCTGAGATTGCCTGGGACACAATGGGTCACGCCATGTGATCTCTTCCTGCAGGACTACAAAGATGGTCTACTAAACATTGTGTGGGCATGTGCGGCACAGGCAAATTTAAAGTTTTATGGGGTTTGGAGACATCAGCAGCTTGCCCACGCTGCGGCAACTTTGAGGATCATCTGCACGTTCCCCGCTGCTGCGCTGCTTTGGCAACAGCTGAATGGGATCGTCGCACTGCAGCCTTCTCTGCGTGGCTAGACCTGCAACTGACGGGCCCATCCATCAAACTAGCGATCCTACAGCTTCTTCAAGGCGTTTGCACACCTCCTTCATTTCTTCCAAGGACCATCTCTCCTTCGGTTTGGCCGGCCTTCTTGGCTCAGCAGGTGATTGGGTCCCAAGGCCTTTTGGAGGGACACACCGCCTTGTCTTGGCTTCCACTCCAACAACAACATTATGACAAGATCAGATGTCAACGATCTGTCTCTCTTTGGGCGTCCCGCCTCTCACAACAGCTGATCTCAATTGGCTTCTACATGTGATAATGTTCAAATATGTGAACGTCACAGTACTGTCAATGAGGGGATTCACTCACAGTTTGATATGGGGCCCAATGACTTGCCTAAGGAAATTCAACCAATGCTAACGTTGTCACAAGCTTTGATTCCCACAAAGGCATCCTCCAGTTGTTGTTCACGTTCGTGCATTTCATCCAGCATCCCCGTGACCGTTTGACCATCGTCAATATCCTTGGCACTCGCCATATCCATATTGATCGAGATTTGACCTTGGTAGACATTGATGGTGTCTTCAATCACATTGTCCAAAAATTCCATACCTTCCTCCATCTTGGTCAACTGATCAGAGGCCTCAATAGCACGTAGTGTGTTGGTGCACCATACCAAACACTTACGATGCGTCACCTGGATCTCTGATTTGGGAATCCATTTACCCAAAACTTGATCATAGAAAAAATTATTTCAGAAACGAAACAACATGCATTCCGGCAAAACCACCCAGTCTGCCTTATGTAGCGCTAGTACTGAATTTACAATGAAAACTTCGAATTTATCACCAAGCCAACCATTCAACACCGGCGCACCATTGGCAAAACGGAACCTTGAGGTGGATGAAATGGCGGTGGAGTACCATAAGGAACTTGAGACGGCCAATCATCTCATAGCCCCCAACCCTCGTTTCTTCACTGAACTTGCGGCAATGTACGTGGCAGACACCAAACAGTCATGCCTTGATTTCCAGTTCATCCAAGAGTGTGTGACTCTTCCGGCCCTACACTCGCGCTGGAGGGACAAAGGTACTCTCTCTGCCAAAACCGAGTCTGAGATTGCCTGGGACACAATGGGTCACGCCATGTGATCTCTTCCTGCAGGACTACAAAGATGGTCTACTAAACATTGTGTGGGCATGTGCGGCACAGGCAAATTTAAAGTTTTATGGGGTTTGGAGACATCAGCAGCTTGCCCACGCTGCGGCAACTTTGAGGATCATCTGCACGTTCCCCGCTGCTGCGCTGCTTTGGCAACAGCTGAATGGGATCGTCGCACTGCAGCCTTCTCTGCGTGGCTAGACCTGCAACTGACGGGCCCATCCATCAAACTAGCGATCCTACAGCTTCTTCAAGGCGTTTGCACACCTCCTTCATTTCTTCCAAGGACCATCTCTCCTTCGGTTTGGCCGGCCTTCTTGGCTCAGCAGGTGATTGGGTCCCAAGGCCTTTTGGAGGGACACACCGCCTTGTCTTGGCTTCCACTCCAACAACAACATTATGACAAGATCAGATGTCAACGATCTGTCTCTCTTTGGGCGTCCCGCCTCTCACAACAGCTGATCTCAATTGGCTTCTACATGTGATAATGTTCAAATATGTGAACGTCACAGTACTGTCAATGAGGGGATTCACTCACAGTTTGATATGGGGCCCAATGACTTGCCTAAGGAAATTCAACCAATGCTAACAAGCCGTCAACAAGCCCTTTGCAAGTCCTTGGTGGACAAGGAAGACTTGCTTAAGTTGCTTTGTCAGGAACGCAGAGATTTCCGTCGCTCCATGAAAGCACAACGCCGCAGTCTGCGGACTACTTTCTCCCCTGGACCCTGACCAACTTTTCGCGGGACCTTACATGCCCCAAATTCATCCCGCCACGTTGCGGGAGAAGTCTTTACCCCTTTGGGAGACTTGATGCCTCACATGGTTCAAACTTGTTGTTGACTCACCGCTTCACAGTACTTGACCTTTACAGCCAAATATTTCACCGGCAATCGAATGCCCACAGAGTTGCATATTAACGATTAATGTCTCAGTTGTTATTATTATTACCCAAGACTTGATCAGCTTGCATATCGGTAAGTTTGCACAGGTGATGAATCAAGAACAGAACTATCCCTCTCAACACGTTTCAAGCCAACTGACCGTACTTCTTGTGACATACAAAGATGTAAGAGCCTTCCATTTCTCCAGGAAGGATCATCAAGAAGAGTGGACCTGCTTTATGGCGATCAATATTGTTCTGCAGTTTGCGGTCGGTGGCTTCAGCCAGTTTGCGTTGTGCCGGGGACAGATCTTTGAGAAAATGATTCTTGAGGTTATCGGAAAGGGGCAACTTCTTCTTTTTCTTCTTCTTCTTCTTTTTTGTCACCTTCGTGAATGCCCCGGATAGAGAAACCGCTCCCTCCTGAGATTCATTGTTGTCCTCCTCTTCAGATGAGTCGTCATTGGCAGTTGTTGGAGAGGGTTTGTCTTTGCCAGCTATGAAAGCTTGATCAGCCTGGGCCGGAGTGGCCTCGATGGACAAGAGCAGTTTGAACAGGGTGCAAGAACCGTACAACCTTGTAGTAGCAAACTTGAACATCCCTGTGAAGTTGATGCCTGGATATAGAACCTCCGTCAAAATGTAGTAATCCCGTAACTTGCTGATCAAGGTCAGGATCGCATCCTTCACCGGACCGTAGGCCTTGACACTCAGCAATCCTTGTTGCGCCGACTTCCAATCACTGATGTAGGTGGCCGGTGCTGCAAATGGAAAGTCAGGTTTTGCACTTGCTGGGTGGAGAATCAACCTCAAAGTGCGATCAGCTCTCTTGGCATGAATCCTCCAAGTGAAACAATGTGGACTAGTCAATCCAGGGGACCGTTCATTGTACTTTGCTTGGCGCGTGTACAGAATAGAAACCCAGTCCATCTTGATACCAATAGGTACTTCAAAATCAAATAGTCTCATCAGCTCCTTTGCATAAGCTGAGAAGCAGGAATAAACAAGCATGATCCAATCTTCACAATTTCTCCATACTGCAATGGAGAAGGGTAGCACCCAGCGCCTCTACCCAATTGACGGTGTCCAGTATGAAGGTAGTCTTGCACGACCTCAACCAAAGCCTCAGACGAGAAGCTAACGCAAAGGCATGTGTGTAGTTTCTTCTTGCCCGGCTTGCTGTTGGTTGCCGCGTAAGGACAGTTACCATATTCCATATCACAGTAAGTTGACAGAGTGTGATAAGTCAAAATGCGATTGTGTAAATCTACTGAGTTTTGAATCCACAGATTCTGTTGCTTATATGTGGTATCAGAGATCAGAAGGAGCTTCAAATCAGTAGGAAAATTGTTGATGGCTTCTCATAGAATTCAGAACTGTACAAGAGCTCTTCCGCCACAGTTCCTGAATCCGACCCTTGATAGTCCACAGAGAAAGTAGTCTCAAAGATGTGACATTTGCCTGGTACCCCTTCCATATTCACCTGAATAAGGTTTGAGATCCGTTCGTCCAGTGTTGGGGGACGTTGAACACAAGGAGGAGTTTTTTCCCAGGGCTCCATAAGGATCTCTGTACCTGCTAAGTCTTGTGTTGCCGTGAGGCTGTGGGAAATCAACGATGGAGTGTTGTTGTCCATGGCCTCATTGTGCGGGTTCGTCCCATCGCTATTGGCCCGTTCATCATCATCTTCCTCCATTGCGTCATCCACAATGTTCTCTCTGTCGTCAGTGTCATCATCATCATTGTCTTCATCTTCATCCAATGACTTGGGCGCCATTGAGTGATTCTTTTGCACTGCCACCACTTTAACCTCGTCAAACTCTTGACTTCCACTACCGTCGGACAATTCATCGTCACTTTGTAGAGATGCAAAGAAATTTGAGTTTTGCACCTGGTCCCCCACGGATCTGGCGGAATTGTGTTGAACATCTGTGCCTGGCTTGTCAATAGAATACATTGGATTGTATATTTTTTTAAATACAAGGCGGATCCGGTGCCTTCACTAGTTCTTGGTTTGGAGCTTTGTTGGACTTGTCACTTCTTGTTTGTGTTGGACGTATTGGTATATTGAGCAATCATATTGGTTGATTATTGATCAATGGTCTATGTGACGTGACGCGGCAGTGACGTGAGTGTTGATTGTGCCTAATATGAAACGCAGTATGGCAGAACGCGTCATCACGTAGAAAGGTGATCAAAAATGAGAATCGTGAGAATTTATAAGATGATTTTGAACTTCAATCGAGAGTCTCACTATCGATTGAGTTCTGGCAAGAATAGTATTGTGGACGTTGAGGTCCAAGCAAGTATAGGAGATAATAAAGTAAGACCTTTGATTGAATAAGACTACTGCTTATTCCAGAGGCTGAGGCCCAGAGTCGCTGGTGCCCAAAGGCAGACCATAGCCGACGTAGATTCGATCTCAGGGACTGCTCATTGAAACAGACAGGGCGTTGAGGCTCCCATTCAGGTCTGTAGAGCAGATCCATCTGACACTCAATCAATAGTGAGAAAGTTTATAAACTTTACAACGACACGCCGCAACCAAAGTACAAGAGGAGTTTGCAGTGGCAATTGTTTCTGTGGAAATTGCCAGACGAGTGGCAATTCACAGAATACAAAAAAGAAAGAAAAAAGATCGCCCAAGTATCATCCGAGCGACCCAGATTTTCCTTATGCCGATGTAACAAGAAGCCTAAATTGGAATGGAGGGATTGGAGTATCCTCAGATTATGATATCTTCCATCAAAGAATTGAATGAGCCAGACTGGGATGGTTTGAAACCTAAATTGGATTTAACTGGTCAAGATGACAAAATTGAGAAAGAGGCAAAGAAAGAAGAATTGAAAACGGAGAGTGTTGAATATCATCGACAAAAGCAATACTGGAGCAAAGCAAAGTGGCATGTTCATTCGCTGATTATGGAGTCATTTGTTACCAGTAAAATGAAGGACAAGATTTTACAGGAGGTGGATTACAATGAGAAAATCGAGGGTGATCCTATTGAATTATTGAGACGCATCAATAAATTCATGACGACCAGTGATGTGACAGACTGGGAACCCATTACATTGTGGGAAGCACTACAGAAGTGGGTTAATTGTTGTCAGAAAGGAAATGAAACGGTGATTGAATACCGTATGCGATTTGAAGAATGCGCAACTACAGTATTATCTTTCATGGGTGATTTGTGGGTAGATGTGTTTGCCTTGAAGACTACCGCATATCATGAAATTAACGGTCCGTCCGCCGCTCAAGAAGCCCATTTCATACTATCTTGGCGGGAGACCCATCTTCTATAATCACACATAGACCTAAAATAAAGTTTTTCTCCATACAAAAGTCTTAGCTTAGGTCCTTATCTTGTATCCTATTGGGTGGGGCTGTTATCATTATGCTCAGGGAAGTCACTGTAGCTCCAAAAGTTGTCACTAGGACTGTTGTGGACTGAAATTGAAAATTTACAACTTACAAAATGTGCCTGAAATTCATCAAAGAATGCTCCAATCCAGCTACAAATCGGAACTCAGATTGCCCATGAGTGATTTTAGGTCATACTGTACTCATAAGGCACGAAAACAACCAATGATCTGAATTGCTGTTCAAAGCATCAATTTCCTTCTTGACTGCAGTGAATGTCTAGAGCACAATCACGATGACGCCACCCAATAGGATGTAAGATAAGGATCTAAGGTAAGACTTTTGTATGGAGAAAAAAATTATTTTAGGTCTGTGGGTGATTTTGGAACCTGGGTCTTCCGCCACAATAGGGTCTGACGAGTGGCAGATGTACCATTAAAAACAATCATCTGACTACTGGCTTGTCGGATAGAGAAAAGAAGCGAGTTGCCACAGAAGTCAAAACACTACAAGAAGAATTTCAGGAAGAGTTTGTGCTGCTGGGTTATTGCACAACTGTGATCGTGCACGATACCAGCCGGTACTTGATCATTTTGTTACTGTATACTACGCTGTGGAGCACATGGATTATGCTCAGCGAGATTTGTTCCCGAGAGATGTGGAAACTGCAGCCAAGGTGCTACACAATCATCGGGTAAAGAAAACAACAACTCCAAAACATAACAACAACAACAACAACAACAACAACAACAACAACAACGCAAATGATAAAGCAAACACACCACAGAACGGTACTAACCTTGCACAGGATTCCAACAGGGAGAGTAAGCGTAAATGTTTTTGCTGTGGTAAGGCGGATCATGTTGCACTGCAATGTGAACATTGATTCCGACCCAAGGAACAATGGAAAGATCCGACAAAATGGAGATCGTATCCCAGGAATGAATCGGGACGCAAACAGGTACACCTGCAGACAAGCACCAAGGAAGGATCTGTGCAGTCAAGTGTGACAGCTAACACTGCAGGCACGCCCGCTCACAATGATGGTGGTATTTCTCAGCAGAACCATATGCAGACTGGTTCAGCTGACAGGAGTGGTGGTCCACAGCCTTGTAAGCAAAAGATTGGCATTTCAGTGGTGGACTATGGCTCAGTTTGGCGGACGTAAGAGACAACCGCAGCCTATTTTAAGACCTTCAAGATTTGGGACGTCACCACCACACGACATAATGGCAAACTGGCAGGTACAATTGGATGCTGTCAGAGCAGCTGAAGAAGATGTCAGTGTTGCAAGTACACAGAGCTCCAACATACAGGTTGGTAGGGAAGTAGCTGTGATGCATTCCCAAGCTCATCGGGGACTCAAGTACAAGGATAGCGGCAATCTGGTGTATCTTGATTCAAATGATTATAAGGATGGCAAGATTCCGGAGCATTTTGATATGCATGATCCGAAGTGGTTTTGTTTGGGCGCAACGGGTCTGTCCCTTGACACTGCTTTGACATTTCATCTTTGCAAAGATTTGATGAATGCAAAGATGGGAACATTGAAAGAGCTTCCGTATATGTTCAATTATGAAACAAATGTTGGAGGAGGAAGGTTCTAACACATGAAGTTGAGAGCAAGCACATGGATAATATGTGCAAGTATGACGCCGATGCCATCTGTGATGTGGACAGTGTGTCTTTATTGGTAAAAGAAGGATATCGTATCGTGATGGATACCGACGTAGAAAATGCATTTTTTGTTTCCAAAGATGGGAATCAATGGATTTACAGAGAAAAGGATGGGTTGTATACTTATGATCCCTATGAGGGGCAGAGTCATTACAATGTGTGCATGGAACTTGGACCGACGGGTGAAGCCTGCCGTTCGTGCAGAGCTCACGGTGGTTTCGTGTTTGGTCAATTGTATCATGGCGGCAACGATAATACAACTAGTCAACATACTTCCCGTTACTCTGGTCTCCAAACTGTAAAAAAGAACATAGAGGGTTACACCCCATATATATAACTGAATCATTAATTGGTTTTTATGCTACTTCTAGAGTATCCAACTGCCGGTGTAATACGGCTGTAGAGGCCAGGAACTATGCTGCTTTTAGTCAGATAAGTTTGAACCACGTTGAGGCATTTTTCAAGAAAAAGTTGCTCTAGTCGATCATGTCAGGGGACAAATCGGCGCTCCCACTGTTGGTGGGGAAGTACAAACAAGATGCAAGGATTTCTCCTGGGATACAGAGGAATTTTGTGGGTACCTTTTCCAAGGAAAGAATTGGATGTAATTCTCTCAAGTCATCTGTCAATGGGCAGATTGGCACTCCCACTCTGTTGGTGGGGATTTGGAAGGGTAGACCAAGAAAATCGGTCTGCTGTATCTTTTCCAGAGAAAGAAACAAGACAAATATGCTGTACAACATGGAGAATTTGTGTTCACAGGGGTTGTCCTTCACAAGGTCAACCGTCAATAGGGTGGTAGAATTCGATCGGGTTGTTGCCTCCAGACCTTCCTGAGCGTGCTCAGGTGCAGTCCTTGTCGATTTCAAAGCCCACTCTTGTGATTTTTCGTCATTTGAGCCCATGGTTGGTGGCCACTTCTGATGGGCAGCGCAGATGTCATAAAATAGGATTGTTGTTGTGTGTAAATAGCGAAGAAGTTTGGTCTGGTTCCAACCTTGTTTTGGTGGAAACTTGGACTGAGCTTTGGCTATTTGTAGCTCTCGTTTTCGTCGCTCAAATTCCTCCACAATGTGAGGAATGATAGCAGGATTAGCAAAGAATTCGGATGCCGTTCGCCACATCCAAGTCAACGGCTCGGCGCGGGGAACAATTAATGTTGGGTCGAACATGAGCAAAATTTCCCAAAAGCAAGGCGACTTTTCTTCAGTAGTGATAACGCGTTGGGCCGTTGCGAGAGCAAACATCTCCTGTCTCCAAGCCTTCTTGTAGAGCCTGTGAAACTTTGACATCTTGAGTTTTGTGATGTAGGCAACAAGCGATGGTCCTTGTACTGCGCCATCCTTGGCGGTTTTGGAAGGAGGGGGATGCTTGCGTTGGCTCTTTGAAGTTGTGGGATCACGCGGATTGTCCTTAGTTAACTCGATTGACAAAGGAGTGGTCGGATTTGGGCGAGTGTTGACCGTGACGTCCTGGCCTTGGGGAACTTCAGATGGGAAGAGCAAGCGGCCTTTCATTGCGCCATCCTCGGCGGTTTCTGAAGGGTTTCGCTTGCTGCTGCGCTTGGGAGTCGTGATGGCAGGATTTTCCTTTGTTAGAGCAATCAACAATTGAGTGGTCGATTTTGATCGGTTTTTTTCCTCAAGACCTCCCTGACCAAGGTCAGGGAGGTCTACAGTCATGATCCAATTCAGATCCTTCTCCGGCGGGTTGACGATGTTATCCTTCATGTTAAAGTAAATTTCTTTCCTGTTTCAGCAACAACAACTGTTTTCCTTTACGTAGAAAACGCGTAGGACTGGTACAGTTTTGTTTTGGTGCTGTCCATGGAAAATAATCTTCTACCTTTTAGTTTTTGATTTTTGATTTCTGAGTTTTATAGAGGGTTACACCCCACGACAAGTTGACCGAGCGAACGCTGCAAGATCGGGGTATCACATGGATGGTGCACCAGGGATTGAAGCATTCAAAGTTGCCGTACGCTCAGGTTTATTCAAGAATTGTCCCATCAGAGAAGAAGACATTGTTATTGCTGACAAGATTTATGGACCAAGCGCTTTAGTTCTTAAAGGAAAGACTAAGCGTCCTACCCCGGAAGCAGTTTGGGATGATTGGGTTGAGATCCCATGTGAATTGTTGGTCCACAACATTGATTTGAATTTGCATCTGGATATTGCGTTCATCAATAGCACATTCGGATTGACTACAATTGATGGTAGTGTCCGATACCAAACTTTTGTACCGCTACAAAGCAGGACTGCGGAGTCGTTGTATGACGCAATCAATTTTACTATCAAGACTATCTACTGTGATGGTGAATTTAGACCAGTTTTTGATGATGTTAAAGATGAGATGAATGTTGATATGAATTATGCAAGCCGGGGAGAACACGACCCCACGGCGGAACAAAACATCCAACATATCAAGGCGTTGTTCCGTGTCCAATACCATTGCATGCCGTATAAGGCCATTCCAAGGATTATTACTGAAGCTATTGCAAAACGAGTTGCACAGACTTCCAACTTTTATCCTGCCAAAGGGGGTATTTTGGCCTATTACAGTCCTCTTATGATTTTGTTAAGTTGATTATTTGAAGGAATTTGTTGCTGAACTTGGGTCGTATGTCCATGGTTATGGACATGATACTCGCAGTGATCATCAGTCATGCACTATTGAAGCAATTTACTTGGGACCAGCTGATAATATGCAAAAAGGTCACAAGCTATATGATTTGAACACAAAGAGAGAGGTAACTAGACCTCAAATTACGGTGCTCCCAATCACTGATCAAGTGATCAAATTGGTTGAAGCCCATGCTGCTGAGGAAGGCATTACAGATTTACAAACCTATTCCAGGCGCAATGGAGAAATAATTTTGGATGCTGATCTGCTTGCAGGAGTGGACCCAGATGAACTGTGGGACAAAGACTATGTACCTGCAGATATTGAGATTCCACCGGTCAATGACATGAATTTGTGCAAGAATGATGCAATCACAGATGAAGAACTCAAAGAACTAATTGAGGATACAGCCAAAGATATATTGGAATCTAGAAGAATTGATGATAAGAGAGAACATGAATATGATGATGCAGATAGAACTGTCAACCGCATGCTGCAAAGAATTAAGAGACGTCAAGAAGAAGACGATGAAGACAATAAAGACGATATGGATTTTGTGCAGGATCAGCAACCTGAAAGCAATATTGAAATGGATATTGATGATGTAGAATTAATAGATATGATTGATGAAGTAGCCCATGAGTTGGATAGATTGAGCCAACCCATTGAAGAAGAAATAATGTTCAGCGTTGAAGATGGAGACGATGACTATGAGGGTGAATTTGATGCGGAAGAAATACAAGAACTGCAAGAAGCAGAAGACAATCCGCAAGTATATCCTGACAAAGAAGATGATGTTTGTGCAGGAGTGAGGTTTGAAGAAGTCCCCGTGTTGAGTACAACAGATGATTCAAATAAAGACAAAAAAAGGAGAACACAAAGTGGACAATCATTTTATTCAAACGGAGTCAAAAATCGACCCACAGATAGGAATCAAACTGACAGACCAAGACATGGTCAGACGTACTTACAATGAAAGAAGCCCAAAATCAATTTGTTAAAGAACAAGAGTGCCATGAGAAATAAGGCACGGTTGAAGAGATTTCGTATCTCATTATACCAGGCTATTGCGTCAAAGGTAAAATCACAAAAGAAAGGAGAGTTCCGGGATGACGACGTGTTGAGCGCTGAAGCAAGAAGAAAGATTACTGAGCGGGCGCATAACTTAATGTTCCAGCTGAGTGGAACTGAGAAGAAAGCAACTTACAATGTGGATGAGTCGTTGGTGATTTCATGCGTCATGCAACAGATTTGTGACAAAGTGTGCACAAGGAATGGAGTGTCATTTATTCAACAGTATGATCTTAACAAAGGATTGAAGATTTTTAAAAAACAAGGCAAAGAAGCTGCGCTCCAGGAACTTGATCAACTGATCAAACAAAGTTGTTGGACACCCATCAGTATTGGTGAATTGACTGAGTCCGAGAAGAGGAAAGCAGTCGATGCAATGATGTTACTGGCAGAGAAAAACAGTGGTGATATCACAGGTCGTTTTGTATACAAAGGAAATGAGACAAGAGACTGGCTGTCTTGAGAGGAGACAGCTAGCCTGACCGCATTGCATGAGGGTATCTGTTGCACAGGAGTGATTGACGCGCACGAAGGTAGATGCATGATGTCAATGGACATTCCAAATGCATTCATTCAGACCTTGATGCCAGATTTAGGTGATGGAGAAGATCGGGTGATCATGAAGGTAACTGGACTGATGGTCCAATATATGATCGATTTGGACCCAACCTATCACGATTATGTTGTTTATGAGAATGGCAAGAGGGTGATCTATGTTGTGATCCTTTGTGCCATGTATGGGATGTTGCAGGCATTGTTGCTATGGTATCAAAATTTGAGAGCTTCTCTAGAGGAGTATGGCTTTGGTTTTAATCGATATGATCCCTGCATTGCCAACATAATGGTTAATGGCAAACAATTGACAATCAGGTCCCATGTTGATGACGTTTTAGCAAGCCACATGGAACAACAAGTACTTGAAGATTTTTCACATGGGTGAATGGTAAATATGGTGGTTTGAAAGAGAGCACATGCACTAGAGGTAAAGTTCATACTTATTTGGGTATGACATTGGATTTTTCGAAGAAAGGAAAAATGAAAATTCGCATGGATGATTATGTGGATCGCATGCTGAGTGAGTTTCCAGTCAAATTTAAGGACAATGAGATTCAGGAGAAACCAGCCGGAAATAATCTAGTGGAGAAAGGTAAAGGAGCACCGCTTGAGAAGGAACGACATGAAGTGTTCCATTTGTGTGTTGCCAAATTGTTATTTTTGCCAAAACGTGCTCGTCTGGACATCAGTCTGACAGTATCAATTTTAGCATCAAGGGTGCAATCTCCAAATCTGAGTGATTGGCACAAACTAGCTCGATTGATGAGATACATTCATTCTACAAAAGGATGGCATCTGACATTGGGCGCTGATGATTTGCGCGTGATTAAATGGTATGTCAATGCATCATTTGCTGTTCATCCAGACTTCAAAAGTCATACTGGAGCTGTTGTCAGATGGACTTGCTCTACAGACCTGAATGGGAGCCTCAACGCCCTGTCTGTTTCAATGAGCAGTCCCTGAGATTGAATCTACGTCGGCTGTGGTCTGCCTTTGGGCACCAGCGACTCTGGGCCTCAGCCTCTGGAATAAGCAGTAGTCTTATTCAATCAAAGGTCTTACTTTATATCCTATACTTGCTTGGACCTCAATGTCCACAATACTATTCTTGCCAGAACTCAATTGATAGTGAGACTCTCAATTGAAGTTCAGGATCATATTACAAATTCTCACGATTCTCATTCTTGATCACCTTTCTACGTGATGACTCGTTCGGACATACTGCGTTTCATACCACGCATGATCGACACTCATGTCACTGCAGAATCACATCACATAGACCATTGATCAATAATCGACCAATATGATTGCTCAGTATATCAATACCTCCAACACACTCCTGTTGTTTCACCAGCGACTCCAGTGGATGGAACAAAAACATTACCTCTCAATATAAGTAAAATATCCAAGATCAATCATCAGGACTAATCCTGGTCACCTTGAATTACAGCCCGGAATTTGCGGAACATTTCGCCCTGTAAAGGCTTTGTCATGTAATCTGCCCACATTTCATCAGTTGGCATGTGTTCAATAGTAATGTTGACCAATTCGACTTGATCTGTCACAAAGAAATATCGGATGTTTAGCGCACGGCTCCTTTTTCTGGCGCTTGATCTCCCATTCGTTTCAAGTAGGATCGAACTAGTTCAGCATGTGTACTGCTGTCACAATTCAATTTCTGCTTTTGTGTAATTGCTTGCACTGCTCCAGTGCCCATTGTCATCACAGCTCCAGTATGACTTTTGAAGTCTGGATGAACAGCAAATGATGCATTGACATACCATTTAATCACGCGCAAATCATCAGCGCCCAATGTCAGATGCCATCCTTTTGTAGAATGAATGTATCTCATCAATCGAACTAGTTTGTGCCAATCACTCAGATTCGGAGATTGCACCCTTGATGCTAAAATTGATACTGTCAGACTGATGTCCAGACGAGCACGTTTGGACAAAAATAACGATTTGGCAACAAACAAATGGAACACTTCATGTCGTTCCTTCTCAAGCGGTGCCCCTTTACCTTTCTCCAGTAGATTATTTCCGGCTGGTGTCTCCTGGACCTCATTGTGCTTAAATTTGACTGGAAACTCACTCAGCATGCGATCCACATAATCATCCATGCGAATTTTCATTTTTCCTTTCTTCGACAAATCCAATGTCATACCCAAATAAGTATGAACTTTACCTCTAGTACATGTGACCTCTTTTAAGCCACCATATTTCTCATTCACCCATGTGAAAAAATCTTCAAGTACTTGTTGTTCCATGTGGCTCGCTAAAACGTCATCAACATGGAACCTGATTGTCAATTGTTTGCCATTAACCATTATGTTGGCAATGCAGGGATCATATCGATTAAAAACAAAGCCATACTCCTCTAGAGAAGCTCTCAGATTTTGATACCACAGCAACAATGCCTGCAACATCCCATATATGGCACAAAGGATCACAACATAGATCACCCTCTTGCCATTCTCATAAACAACATAATCGCAATAGGTTAGGTCCAAATCGATCATGTATTGGACCATCAGTCTAGTTACCTTCATGATCACCCGATCTTCTCCATCACCTAAATCTGGCATCAAGGTCTGAATGAATGCATTTGGAATGTCCATTGACATCATGCATCTACCTTTGTGCGCGTCAATCACTCCTGTGCAACAGATACCTTCATGTGACGCGGTTGGGCTAGCTGTGTCCTCTCAAGACAGCCAGTCTCTTGTCTCATTTCCTTTATATACAAAACGACCTTTTACATCACCACTGTTTTTCTCTGCCAGTAACATCATTGCATCGACTGCTTCCCTCTTCTCGGATTCAGTCAATTCACCAATGCTGATGGGTGTCCAACAACTTTGTTTGATCAGTTGATCAAGTTCCTTGAGTGCAGCTTCTTTTCCTCGTTCTTTGAAAATCTTTAATCCTTTGTTAAGATAATACTGCTGAATAAATGACACTCCATCCCTTGTGTACACCTCGTCACAAATCTGTTGCATGACGCGTGAAATCACCAACGACTCATCCACATTGTAAGTCGCTTTCTTCTCAGTTCCACTCTGCTGGAACATTAAGTTATGCGCCCGTTCGGTTATCTTTCTTCTTGCTTCAGCGCTCAACACGTTGTCATCTCGAAACTCTTCTTTCTTTTGTGATTTTACCTTTGACGCAATAGCCTGGTATAATGAGATACGTAATCTCTTCAACCGTGCCTTCTTTCTCATGGCACTCCTGTTCTTTAACAAATTGATCTTGGGCTTCTTTCGTTGTAAGTACGTCTTACCATGTCTTGGTCTGTCAGTTTGATTCCTATCTGTGGGTCGATACTTGACTCCGTTTGAATAAAATGATCGTCCGCTTCGTGTTCTCCTTTTCTTATCTTTATTTGAATCATCTGTTGCACTCAACACCTGCCAGTTTGCCATTACGTTGTGTGGTGGTGACGTCCCAAATCTTGAAGGTCTT
Source organism: Cylindrotheca closterium (assembly GCA_933822405.4). Taxonomy (NCBI): domain Eukaryota; phylum Bacillariophyta; class Bacillariophyceae; order Bacillariales; family Bacillariaceae; genus Cylindrotheca; species Cylindrotheca closterium. The sequence goes on along the minus strand of CAKOGP040001774.1, from coordinate 2,776 downwards.
AAAATAGACTGCGGTTGTCTCTTACATCCGCCAAACTGAGCCATATTCCACCCCTGAATGCCAATCTTTTGCTTTCAAGGCTGTGGTCCACCACTCCTGTCAGCCGAACCAGTCTGCATGTGGTTCTGCTGAGAAATACCGCCATCATTGTTGGCGGGTGTACCTGCGGTGTTAGCTGTAACACTTGACTGCACAGATCCCTCCTCGGTGCCTGTCTGGAGGTGCACCTGGTCGCGTCCCGTTTCGGTCCTGGGATGCCATCTCCACTTTGTTGGATCTTTCCATTGTTCCTTGCGTAGGAATCGATGTTCACATCGCGGTGCAACATGATCCGCCTAACCACAGCAAAAACACTTACGCTTACTCCCCTTATTGAAATCCTGTGCAAGGTTAGTACCGTTCTGTGGGGTGTTCGTTTTATCATTTGTGTTGTTGTTGTTGTTCTTGTTATGTTTTCGTGTTGCTGTTTTCTTTACCCGATGATTGTGTAGCGCCTTGGCTGCAGTTTCCACATCTCTCGGGAATAAATCTCGCTGAGCATAATCCACGTGCTCCACAGTGTATGCAGTAACAAAATGATCAAGTACCGGCTGGTATCGTGCACGATCACAGTTGTGCAATAATCCAGCAGTGCAGAACAGTTTTACAAACTCGTCCTGAAATTCTTCTTGAAGTTCTTTGACTTCTGCTGTAACTCGCTTCTTTTCTCTATCCGACAAGCCATTAGTCGGGTGATTGTTTTCAATTTCATGATATGCGGTCGTTTTCGCGGCAAACACTTCTAGCCACGAATCACCCATGAAAGATAATACTGTAGTTGCGCATTCTTCAAATCGTTTACGGTATTCAATCACCGTTTCATTTCCTTTCTGACGACAATTCACCCACTTCTGTAGTGCTTCCCACAATGTAATGGGTTCCCAGTCTGTCACATCACTGGTCGTCATAAATTTATTGATGCGTCTCAATAATTCAATAGGATCACCCTCAATTTTCTCATTGTAATCGACCTCCTGTAGAATCTTGTCCTTCATTTTACTGGTAACAAATGACTCCATAATCAGCGAATGCACATGCCACTTCGCTTTGCTCCAGTATCGCTTTTGTCGATGATATTCGACACTCTCCGTTTTCAATTCTTCCTTCTTTGCCTCTCTCTCAATTTTGTCTTCTTGGCCAGTTAAATCCAATTTGGGTTTCAAGCCATCCCAGTCTGGCTCATTCAATTCTTTGATGGAAGATATCATAATCTGAGAATACTCCAATCCCTCCACCCCAATTCGTTCGATGAGGCTCCGTGTTACATCGGCATAAGGAAAATCTGGGTCGCTCGGATGATACTTGGGCTTGTTTTTCTTTCTTTTTTGCATTCTGTGAATTGCCACTTGTCTGGCGATTTCCACCAAATTGATTGCCACGGCGACCTCCTCTCCTACTTTGGTTGCGTCGCGTCATTGTCTCTTTTATAAATAGTCTCACTATCGATTGAGTGTCAGATGGACTTGCTCTACAGACCTGAATGGGAGCCTCAACGCCCTGTCTGTTTCAATGAGCAGTCCCTGAGATTGAATCTACGTCGGCTATGGTCTGCCTTTGGGCACCAGCGACTCTGGGCCTCAGCCTCTGGAATAAGCAGTAGTCTTATTCAATCAAAGGTCTTACTTTATATCCTATACTTGCTTGGACCTCAATGTCCACAATACTATTCTTGCCAGAACTCAATCAATAGTGAGACTCTCGATTGAAGTTCAGGATCATATTACAAATTCTCACGATTCTCATTCTTGATCACCTTTCTACGTGATGACTCGTTCGGACATACTGCGTTTCATACCACGCATGATTGACACTCATGTCACTGCAGCTTCATGTCACATAGACCATTGATCAATAATCGACCAATATGATTGCTCAGTATATCAATACCTCCAACAGCTGTGATGACAATGGGCACTGGAGCAGTGCAAGCAATTACACAAAAGCAAAAATTGAATTGTGACAGCAGTACACATGCTGAACTAATTGGAGTCCATGATGCGATGTCCAATATTTTATGGACGCGTTTATTCATGGAAGAGCAAGGTTACCCAATCGAGAAGAATATACTATATCAAGATAACAAGAGTTCTATCCTACTTGAAACAAATTGGAGATCGACAGATCAAGTCAAAATGGGCAACATTGTTAGAATAAAGCAAAATGTGCTCTATTGTGAGTGGCGCTCAGAACAAACTCTCTGCAATCTAAATTTGTAATCAACTGTACAACACTTTCACGACAATAGTTCTCCTGTGTCTAGGTATACTTTGAGTGAAATTGTTCCTATTTGATTAATGCTTGGCTTGAATTGATGATTCAATCACAAAAATAAGTTCAACAATTTTCCCTTGGAAAATCCCTTGTTTACAGAACTTGATTCGACCTCTACGGCAATTCTGTGTTGGATGCAGTACTTTGGGACATCTTGTATTATTCCCTACTGCATTGTACACAAAATTGATACCTCACTTGTATAGGGTCATTCCCTTTTTGTGTGGATGTAGATTGTCCGACAGACTTGCGTCCGGCATACTTGCGTGGAATCCCGACATCACGATCAAAGTCCGATCGTACGTGTCTAAAACTTTGTACTTGAATAGTTTCTTTTTCGGAACGTAAAAACTCATATTTTGTCATATCCCAACACACTCCTGCCATTGTGACAATCACCATTGGCAGCAATGGGACATGCTCTCATTCACTGTTTATTTTTGTTTTGTATTTTCATTTTTGAACA
>CAKOGP040001773.1:0-19118 GCA_933822405.4 Cylindrotheca closterium | reverse complement strand
ACAACGCAGCATGGCATAGTTCTTGAAGAAGAGGATACAGACGACAATCACAATAATGAGGATGAAGACGAACTACATCAATATGCTGAACCAAGAGATGAAGAGGGTAAAGATGACTACTAGAATGTGATGCAAAGTAAATACAATTAGGGGCCCTACTCAAGACAGTTTCTATTTATCCCCTTCATAAGTTTCTACAGCATCCTCGATCATAATATCGTATAGTGACATCTCTCTTGTGATCAGATAATGAGCCAAGACGCAACAAGCCTCGAAAGCTGAAGCAAATCTTTCTTCGTTGTGTCGAAATCGCGTCTCCAAGATCTTGTTTTGCTTCAACAGACTGTAGAAATTATCGTGTCTCTTGAGAGCTCGACTCTTGAAGGGCCTGACACCAGCATTGCCATGTGTGTTGTAGGTGCTCATGTGTTTTGGCTCTCTGTTGTAGCCTTGATCTCCGAGGGCAGTTCCACAATCTTTCTCTCTTACCCAATAGTTGGAGTCGAACTGGGACGTCAACTCATCTTCGGATAGGTACTTTCGTAGATAGTACAGTTGTCCAATCAAGAAACATTAGGGTCAAGTACTCCTCCCTTGATCCTTGCGCCTGCAATGTTGGTGATTTGCGTGTCGGTGTACACTCAAACTGCAGTGCAGGGAGAAACTCTGAAGTGGTGTTTGAAACTTGGCACGCTTGATTCGCCTTTTGCTGTAGCCCTTCAGAGCAAGGCCAGATTCCATCATCTCCGATGGAGTAACGAGATGGTTGATGGGCGGCTCGTCCATGAAAGAGACTGATTTGATGATAATATGCGGAGACTCGTAAGGCTCCATCCGAGTATGATGTGGCTATCGTACGTCGCAGTTTTTAAAATTAAAAATGATGTCACGAAATTTCGAAACCGATCAAAGAAATCGAAACAGATCAAGCGAAACCGATCAAAGAAATCGAAACAAGTCACTGCGACACAAAACCGATCAAATGATTTTGAAACCGATCAAAGAAATCGAAACAAGTCACTGCGACACGAAACCGATCAAACGATTTTGAAACCGATCAAAGAAATCGAAACACGTCACTGCAACACGAAACCGATCAAAAACAATATTTTGCTACAACAATGCCCCGGCCCAGGGGTGTATTGAAAACCATTTAGTAGTCAAAGAAGTCGGAGATGTGAAATTCGGAAACGGTCGGTCGATAGACGAGTTGCGGGGGGTCCTGCCATACCCACCATTTGCAGACTACCCTGTGTACCTTAAAATAAAAAATAACCTTTGAAAACTTCCCATTTTTTGATCCCGCGTACTTTAATTTTTTAAAAATACACTAAATTCTCCATTCACGAGCTAAAATCCGGTGGGGATAATAACGTTTGGAAACTTTTTTGAACCCGCCTTAAGTGATCAGAAACCGAATCGCACCACACGGAATACTATTCAAAAGCGAACTCGGTATTCCTCTCTACGGCATTGCCACCAAAACATTCAGCTATCCAGCGCACACGGAGATCGAACGGCGAAACCGGTTCTTTAAGTGCAAGCGCTAATATGTTCCTAAAACTGCGATATCTGATCTCTCCAACACAAATGCACTTGTTCTCCAGCATTCGCAGTTGACTACCGGTTATTAATAGCATTATATATTATGAAATAAACGGATGAAGGTTCATTGATCAGAATAGAGAGACTATATGCTGATCGATGATATTCGTTTGCAGATGGAGAAAGAGGAGGGAGCGGCGCCAGCAGAAGAAAAACGAGTAGAGATAGATGCTTTTTTCTTTCACAGTTTTGTAAGAGGCCATTCGAACATTCTGATGACTCTCAAAGCAAGACGTTGATTGAGCTGCAATCGAACACTTCTTGCTCAAGGAGGAACTGCAAACGATCAAAGCAGTGGATGTTTGGATGAGTGCATGCTTGTTCTCTCTACAGCTGAGCATCAATCTGCCGCTGCAACGAGCAACCACACTTTCATCTACGACCAAGACATCATCATTCGGACCACAGAAGAAGGGATCGACTCAACGATCCTTACCGCCATTTTGGTCTTCAATGCCGCCCTTGCTCATCATGTATTGGGAGAGCAAAACGATTGCAATCGCACTCGAATGCGTCTGTTGATGAGAGCGAAGCAATTGTACGAGCTGGCATACGAATCATGTGATTTGGAACATAATCTGTTGTTTCAGTTCGCTCTCATCAACAACATTGCTGTGATCGAACAGGACACTGGAAATGTGTCTACCGCGAACCAACGTTTCGAGTATCTAATGTCACTTGTGCTTTTCTTTGTGGATCAAGGACGTGACATCCGACTACGACATGTCGAGGGGTTTGTTGCCAATATACCTCTGATAATGAAGAATGCCCCAGCCGCGTGACATCTTGCACGGCAAACCATCAAGATTAAAACTACCTAGTTCGATACATATTTAGTACTGTGCATCTGCGCCCCCCTCGCGAGCCATACTTGATAGTTGAAATGAGAAATTTTCATTCATTCATTGGAACTGTAGAGTGAGCAATGAGTGTGGCATTCTTTGAAATGCACACGAACGAGGAATCGAATGGAGGGAAACTGCACGAGCTCTTGAAATTCTTCAACACAATCTGGAGCGGCGACGCATGCTCCTAGAATAAATTGGTGTATTTAGTTGCCTTTCGAATTTCGTACTTATTAAAAAAAATAACTCGCGAGTATTATAATATTAAAATAAAAAATAGCTTACGGTAAAAATATATCTTTCAATAAAATAAAAAGAATGAAACGAGTTAGCCACGTATTACGCTTCGTTTCAGCACAATATACTACACACTGTAACGCTTGGGCACTCCTCGTATCGATATTTCGTGTACGTTTGGCAGCAGTAACCCCATGAGCCTCAACGGCGATGATTCGCAGTTTTCAATGTTTTCGCGTTGGCGGCATGAGCCTGAAAGGAGTTTTCAATGTTTTCGCGTTGGCGGTGCAACGGCACTATGGTCAAGTGCCAGAAGGTCCTGTTTGCATTCATTTCAACCATATGACGGCACAATCAAAGCGGCTCTTCAAATTCGAACCTGTTCGGAGTAAATGAAGTCGAGCTCAGTGTCTCTTTTCCGCACAGGCATCTTTGATATTATGCAATGCGATCATGACAGACTCACCTCTCATAGTACCTGTAGCGTAGAATAAACATTAACATACTGTATGTAAAAAATATATTCAAGGCTACAGTAGAGACGTACGGATCGTACCTGGTGCCGTGTTAGAGGCTACCGAAAGAAAGAAGACAGGTTACCGGTACCACGAAGGGGTGGTCGTCACTGTATGAAGTTTTTCAAAAAGTCGCGAAATATCGGATTCCCGGAGGGTTGCAAAGAATGGCTCGAGATGAAGTGCAAACACATTTGAACATTCACATTGATAATTCACCGTTTTTTTTCTCTCGCGACTCAATTCGAACAATCCATGCATTCGAGCTCAACAATCAAACTGTTTGAAAAGCGTTTGATCCTCTTCCACCGGTACCTAGTAGTAGTGAGCAGACTTCTGATCAAGATAGTAGCCGAACCTATTTAAATCGACGTGTCCGATTATTGTCAAAGAAGCGTGTTCTCATATCTCGTATATATAAAATAAACGCGTCGGGCTCATCATTGTGAGCGAAACCGCCAATCCGAGAAAATATACTGCCGCTGAATTCCACCATAATTTCCGAAGAATCTATTTTTCACATGACAATGGCTATCAGTGAAATGCTCATTGAACAAAACAATGCTACAGTTGCATTCCTACAAGCAAAAGATGCTTCTAGCGCTCTCGAATCGTCCATACTTGCATTGACCAACAGCAGTCGAATATACGATGAACAGCAAATCAGCACATATCAAACAAGAGGTGGAATCTTGGATGAGTTCATGCTTTTCTCTGCTACTGACAACGAATCTGTCAATGCAGCGAGCGGTACTTTCATCTACGAACACGCTGTGATCATTCCCACCACAATAGAGATTGACTCTACAATGTTGATAACTATTCTCATTTTCAATGCCGCCCTTGCGCATCATGAGATGGCAGAACGCAGTTTTTGTCATCCTGACACTCGTATGCGTCTGTTGCGGAGAGCGAAAAATTTGTACGAGATCGCATACGAATCATGTGATCTGGAACAAAATCTGTTGTTCCAGTTCGCTCTCATCAACAACATTGCGGTGATCGAACAAGACATTGGAAATGTGTCTACTGCAAACCAATGTTTTGAATATCTAATGTCTCTTCTGATTGTCTTTGTGGATCAAGGATATGAAATTCAACTACAGCATGTCAAGGGTTTTGTTGCTAATGTACCTCTTGCTATCAAGAACGCCCCCGCTGCGTGACGCCTGTGGCTACAAGCCAGAGCGAAAGAAAGAGAAATGCAATGCTGAATCAATAAGTAACACTAGAGCAAATACATATTTACTTCCTCCGAGTTTCTTGTTGCGGGCGGCACTTCAGAGTGTTAGTTAGCATTGAGTTAAAGTTCAATTTTTGCTTTGCATTTGCCGTGCTAATCATTGTACGCACAAAGATCCTGGAAATACCACGCACACAGCGGACATTGTACCGGCACGGAAGTTCAATGGAACCGAAATTGAGTGTGAAAAGGGTCCCTGGGATCATTGATTGACCGTGTGAAATTCTGGTCGCAAACCCCGCAGGCTCCTTTTCACAAAAGATGTGATCCACGACCATGCCCTAAATAACAATCACGTTTGGAAACTTCGCAATTCTTTGATCCCGCGTCACATCTACCGTGTAAGTACCGTCTAGTTCCATGATCAGAAACTGGATCGCATTAGGGAATATGATCCCAAGGGGAAATGATACCCTTCCTATATTGCATCTTGCCAATTATGACTGTCAACAGCAAGACGTTGATTGAGCAAAACAATGCTACAGTAACATTCCTACAAAGAAACGACTTCTCCAGGGCTCTCGAGTCGTCCATACTTGCATTGAGCTGCTATTGAACACTTCTTGCTCAAGGAAGAACTGCAATCGTCTACGTTTGGCAGCAGTATAACCCCATGAACATGAACGGCGATGATTTGCAGTTTTCAATGTTTTTGCGTTTGCGGCATGAGCCTGAAAGGAGTTTTCAATGTTTTCGCGTTGGCGGTGCAACAGCGGCACTCACTATGGTCAAGTGCCAGAAGGTCCTGTTTGCATTCATTTCAACCATATGACGGCATAACCAAAGCGGCTTTTCAAATTCGAACTTGTTCGGAGTAAATGAAGTCGAGCTCAGTGTCTCTTTTCCGCACAGGCATCTTTGATAATATTCAATGCGATCAAACAAAATTTGTTGTTTTCAATTTGCTCTCATCAACAACATTGCTGTGATCGAACGAGACATTGGTAAAGTGTATCCAATATCTTTGCTGATTTCTTTGTGGATCAACAAGGATGTCGAGGGGGCTTCTGACTATCAAGAATGCCCATCCCACGCCGCGTAGAAACTGTTCTCCTCTTCTTCAACAATACTCTAATTAATATTCAAGACTTCGTGTATTTGATGAAACTATATATCTTATGCGAGATCCATTGTTGCTTCACATCATTGATTTTGTGAGATCAATGCCAGGGCTGACTCCAACAAGTATTATGTTGCTCTTCCATTAAATCACCAGCATCTCCAATGCACTTGCTTCTCCATTTCCAATATCATGTTTTATCCTCGATTATCAATGTCGCCCACATTGCATTTTTTCGGGATTTGTTCCAGGTACACGTGTACCTGGTACACGTGTACCGGTACCATACTTTCGTATCCATGATAATGCTGCCGCGGCACATAAGTGGCGCCTATGGTATGCTTACAAGTCCACCTTTCTACAAACGAGACCGGGAAAGGGATATTTTCACGAATTCGTTGGAAAGAAGTGCTCCCTACCAATAGCAGCGCGTTCGGTATGCTGAATACCGGCAGGTAGAACCGCCTACTGCCTGATCTCTTGGAGTGCTATCGTGAGCACACGGAGACCGAACGGCGACACGTGTTCTTTAATTAAGTGCAATAAGCGCCAATGTGTGCCAAAAATTGCAATATTTGATCTCTCCAACAAAAATGCCCTTGTTCTCCAACATTCGAGTTGACTACCGGTTAGCACTTTTACCATATGATTTTTTTTCAAATAAACGGATTGAAAGTTCATTGATCAGAAACGAGAGACTATCGATGATATTCGTTGGATGGGGAAAGCGAAGGAGCGGCGCCAGCAGGAGAAAAAACTTGTAAGAACATGTTTTTTTTCTTTCACAATTTTGTAAGAGGCCATTTGAACATTATGACTCTCAACAGCAAGACGTTGATTGAGCAAAACAATGCTACAGTTACATTCCTACAAAGAAACGACTTCTCCAGGGCTCTCGAGTCGTCCATACTTGCATTGAGCTGCAATCGAACACTTCTTGCTCAAGGAGGAACTGCAAACGATCAAAGCAGTGGATGTTTGGATGAGTGCATGCTTGTTCTCTATACTGCTGAGCATCAATCTGCCGCTGCAACGAGCAACCACACTTTCATCTACGACCAAGCCATCATCATTCGGACCACAGAAGAAGGGATCGACTCAACGATCCTTACCGCCATTTTGGTCTTCAATGCCGCCCTCGCTCATCATGTATTGGGAGAGCAAAACGATTGCCATCGCAGTCGAATGCGCCTGTTGATGAGAGCGAAGCAATTGTACGAGCTGGCATACGAATCATGTGATTTAGAACATAATCTATTGTTTCAGTTCGCTCTCATCAACAACATTGCTGTGATCGAACGGGAGATTGGAAATGTGTCGACCGCGAACCAATGTTTCGAGTATCTAATGTCTCTTTTGATTTTCTTTGTGGATCAAGGATGTGACATGCGACTACGACATGTAGAGGGGTTTGTTGCCAACATACCTCTGACAATGAAGAATGCCCCAGCCGCGTGAAGTATTGGACGGCAAACCATCACGAATAAAACTATTGGTCGATACACGATAGAGCAATATATATTATATATATAGATCTTTTGGTCGATGTCCCTGTGCATCTTTGTTTCTGTCTTCTTTCCCAACTGCATCAGAGAGACCAAAACGGTATGCAAAAATTCCTTCAATTTATTTTAAAGCAGCTCTAGTGTTTTGCATGAATTTGCTGGCTACCTTCAAACGGGGGGAGTTTGCAGGCAGAGCTTGCAACTGGATTATGCAAGGGTTGCATTGTCCTTTCAAATGTCATAGTTTTAGCTCAGATTTCACATTTGAATGTAATCTCAACATTCAGAAAACAAATTTAGACTTTGACGGTGAAATTTCAATCTCTATTTTCTGTCATCATTGTGACTACAAAATTCAGAGAACAAATTCAGACGTTGATGTCAAGATTTCAATTAAAGTTTTTCCACACGGTTTTATTTTGAGACAAATAGAATTCCTATGTTGCCATGTATTGCAACACTTGTTTCCCAAAAGCTGTTTCTGAAATTCTTTGTATCATCAGACCCCATACTACTATGGAATTTTATTCTTGTTTTGAATGCTTTCCAACCATTGGCACAGGTAGGAAATAACTTCAACTTGTAAACACTGCCTTCCATTGTAAGACTAAGCTCCAAGAAACAAGTTCTCCAAGTAGGTGTTTGAAAATATACATTTTGTATGGTAAGTAAATTGGAAAAGTAATTGTACTCATGGTGCTAGTATACGAAAGAACTATTTTCACTCTCTCAATTAGACTCCTATTGATTCTTCACCATCAGCATTAAACAATTCAAAGTTTCCCCAATCGTCTGGAACCGCATCTCTGCCATTGCTCAGCACCACCTCTACCTGCCCACTAATCATGAATCTCCTATCAAATTCGGAACCGAGACCAGAACGGATCCTTTGCCTCCCAATTGTCTCGTAGAGTGTAGTATAGAGCTGTGTTGCAGGACGACCCCAGCCCTCATGACATCTTGACCCTTTGGCACTACTTGTGAATTTGAATGGGACGGTGTTCTCCTCTTCCGGACCCTTTAGCACCTCTTGTTTCCACCTTGCATATCCATTTTCATACGCAATCAATAAGAATGCCTCCAAGACACCTGGGAAGAATTTGTTCAAAGCCCTTGTCTTCGAGAGTTTATCAAATTTTTTCCCATAAACAGTCTTGCCAAAATCCCGCAAGAATGAAATGTAGGCATCACCATTCTCCCGTAAACCTGTGATGACAGTTTTCCCATCAGCGATATTGCTTCTGAACAGATCCCTTGGGTTTGGTGGGCCTCCACCTTCCTGGAACCCCCCTGCCTTCCACACCTTGAGCTTCTCTACAAGTTTGAATAGTAGTATTAGAGATCAGCTCAGTCAGCAACAACAAAATCTTTTGCTCAACCACAACATGTCACTTACTCATCACTGTCAACTTTATGTTGTTGCTTAATGTTTGACGTTTCTGGTTCAAGGCTCTACTGTACACCTTCCTCCCACTCTCTTGCCACCACCCAATGAAAACATCCTCTGGAACATTCTTACCCATCCTACGCCTAAGCTCGCTGAAAATCCTCTCATATGCATTGAGTTGTTGAGGATTGGTAATGATCGGCTGGTATAGAAACAAAGATTTAGTAACAAGTCGTTTACATGTTGAATCCCAAACCTCATATTTTAAGGTCCATTGAAGGGCTTCATCCTGCTGCCTCACAGCAACAACTCGTCGATTTTGAGGAGGATCGGCTCCGGTTACTGCTGCCAAACTTGTGTCTTCGTTTGTCATATTTCTCAAATTATGAAAACATTTGGGAGATGCATTCATTTGTTGGATGAGATGCTGGCATTTGCCGCCAATTTCAGAGTGGCCTTCCAGCTACGTGTCCCTCATTCTTCCCAACGGATATGGGTTCATGTCGCCTGCCAATTGACTGTACTGGCTCTACACAAGTGTGTGCTATTTTATTATGGCGCACCTGACCGCAGGTATGGTACTGTACTGTACAAGGTCCACACAAGATGCACCATTGTTCGGTTTTTTTTGGCGCTCCAAAGGGTGCAGAACTTGAAATGGCGCGCACCGGTGCAGAACTTGAAATGGCGCGCACTGGTGCAGAACTTGAAATGGCGCGCACATATTTTCCAAATTAAAAAAAATTTATATATTACCATTTTCGCAAAAAATTCGTCAACGGACAGACCCAGTGGTAACACAACCAGTCTGATCACTGTAGTCGCGGGTTCGATTCCCTTCTGCTGGAGCTGGAGTGCGAGGATGCCCGAAAATCTGAACTTGATCAAGTTCAGATTTTCGGGCATCCTCGCTGATAGTTTGAAACCGTTTACTCGACCATGCTTGCTTGTATTTACTTAAGCATTCGGGCGAGTGGGCGAATTAACAAAGAATTAGCGAGACACCCAAAAAAAAACTTGCTATGAACTCAGCTCTGAAACGAAGCAAAGCAAGACAAGACACACTCAACCGTGTTCCTTTTCTTTTGTATTCTCCCTCATCATGACAGAAGAAGGAAACTCAGCGCACTACATCAAAGGAATAAACCTAATTGAGAAGCTGGTGCAAGCCTTCCAAAGCATTGAATCTTCTCAGGAGGATTTCTCCGTCAGCATCAATCTTTTGGACGATCAAGAGATTTTGTCATCACTATGTGGAATGTCCCTATGTGATTTTCAAATGACTCATCTGTCAGTCGAGGATGTCCTTTTTTTTCAAACTTACCACCATGGTTTTGAAATTGTGGCGTCCAATGAGGAATTGGACCACACTAATGATCATAGTATTGAATTAGATGACTGTGATTCCAGTTTGGGCAATCAATGGAAGATCCAACAGCTTCCTCTTGATTCAAAAAGGACCATCCACCATATGACTGGAATTCTTCATCGCAAGCTTGCTCCTTTCTGGGCTCCCAAATTCGAAGAAAAGTGGACCAAAAGCCTTGTTGGAAAAAAAAGCTTTTGGCAAAAAGGTGTACTCCATGGTGTTTACAATCCACAGGCCAGCAGGTTTGACAGGATCAATTTGTCAACAATAAACTGGCGTGTGGGATACATTTGGAGGACTTTAGACAGTAATGCAGAGACGGCCCCTGGAGGAGGTCCCAGTATTGATGAAATAGGAAAGCTTTGGCTCAATGAATGTGAGCCAATACCACAACCGCATGCAGAAAGGAAATGGCTGGAACACCGTTCTAGTCTGGTCTATGCCATCGACGAGAAAGCCAGAGTTGTCATACCAGACATGTATCACAAATACAATATGAGGAATCTGCCTCCTGAATTGCAGTTCCTTCATGACTCTGTCAAGTTGGCAAAACCTCTGCTGGAGATGCTGAACTTTGACAATGTGACATGTGGGTCCCTGCTGCATGGTCAGTGTTTTTCAATACCGTTTCTAGTTTGGACTTATTTCAAGGGCATCGATGAGGGCAAATATATGGTCGATCCAACAAGATCAGGCAATGCCCCAGACCGTCTGTTACGCGTGAGCTCTGTGGATGCTCTGGAGGATCTTGATCATGACAAATGTGATGAAGTCTTTGTTGTTTTTGGAACCCAACCTCCACAACTCATTCGGGCCCATCCATGCACTGAATGGGAGAAGGCTATACTACAGTGTATGAATTCAGAGGAGCAATGTAGGTCCAAATTCATTGGAGACTACTACACAAACCGCAGAGGTGGTGTCTACGCTGAAAAGAACACACCTGTGCCTAAGGTTTACAATTTACTAGTACTGGCAGTTGGAAATGGTATGTTATTTTGTGAGACCTTTTTCCTTATCTCTCCTTTTCATTGTGAGCTCAACAATATCTTTTTGTTTTGAATTGAACAGATGGATTTGGCTGGCATTCTGACGAAAGGGATATGTTATTCTCTGAAGATGCAAGCCTTCCAGCAAATAGTTCCTTCAAGAAACGCCATCTTAGGGTCCCTACTGCGTTCTTTCAAAATAGCGACCAAGGGAATTGTGCTCTATCCTTCAGACAAGGAAGTGGAGCATCATCAATGCATAGAGTAAAGAATGTATTGCTGGGCCCTGCTGGAATTCATTGGCAAGGTGACTACAACCAGGTGAAACTCCGCCACAAGGCTGCAACAAGGATGCAATGTAAAGGTGGTGCAAGGTTCTACCGACTCACTGTATCCTGCAGAGAATCCCCTGGGAAACTTCAGAAAGAGGGTATGAATCGTCTTCTTTCTTGTTTCCCAAACCTCCAAAAATTTGACCACAAATGGCAGTACACCATCAGAATCAACTTTCTAAAGTCGGCCTCTCCTCTGTCGAGTACTGCTCGTGAAGGTCTGGCTGCCCATTTTCCTGGCCTTCTTGCTGATGATGACTCTTCCAACAATGCATATAAACAAGTGCTCCCCACAACTGTTGTTGCCGGCATAGACGAATTGAACCATCGGAAGAAGCATCAATCAGCCCTACTCCACAAAATATCTGACTTGAATAAAGCCAATTATGGAACAAGAGCGCATGCTGGTCCCCTACCCCCTGAGTACCCATTGCAAAAGAAACCAACACTGGCCATGGACAAGACTCCACTTGCCATGAAAATCTCTTCTGGTCCTGTTCTTTCCAAGTTTGAAGCGGATGGTTACCGTGTTGGTGTACAGGTGAAGGATAACAGTCGTGTATTCTGGCAGGGTACAAGATTCGGCAATGGAATGCAGCCAAAAGCGGGAGACTTTGTGGATCGTCAGGACGTGGGATCCATGTTTGGTTTGACAGATAACGGACGAATAGTCGAACCCTTTGGTAGCAATCCAATGACACTGAATTGCATTCACCTGTCCAAGCCACTTCGGGCCAGTCTCTTGTCTTCAAACCTGCGGGAACGGCGTGGGCCATATCAAGATTTTCTTTCTGCAGAAAATAGAAAAGGTTTTGACGTTTATCTTAGGGGTGGGGCCCTCTCATCCCCTGGTGCCTCAGGTCCTGTTGTGGATGCACCAGTAGTTGTTGCCAATGGATCAGCTGGGGTCTCACACATCATGCCAACTATACAGTCCATTGGAGAGAAACACAATGCGGCCCTTTTGACGGCTTGTCTTCTTGACAAGGTAGTTCACGTTTTTGTGACAGATCACCAGTTACCTGAAAGTGAAAGAGTTGGTGAGTGTGCCGATGGTGGACAGTATACTCAAAGTGGCTACTGTGGATGCTACAGATTGCAATCAGCTGCGACTGTTCCACCAATGAGCTTGACAGAGATGCAATCTTACCTTAATGCTGTAAAGGAGAAGTACGGTTCAGAAATTAGCCACTCTGAGCTTACCATTGCTAATCTTTCCTTTCGGTCACAGAAGTGTTTCTGTATCACATTGGTGCCCATCAATCAAGCATCTGTGCCTCACAAAAATGACTTCAAGATCAAAATGGAAGATAAACGATGCATCTGCTTCCCCATCCCCCATCATTCAAAACCGGATGAATTTTGCATTGGTGCAGATAAGGAGATCGGAACAGTTCTGGATGATCCTCTCAACAACAGTGAACTCATAATGACCCAACCATCCAGGAGAACTATCAATCCACAAAATATGCCACTGATCCTTTCAGGAATGCTTCTTGCCACTGCCTTTCGGGCCACCCGGCTAAATGTTGACACAAACGGAAAGGTCGGTCCCCTTGTCGACCAATATGAAGACAGCCAGTTTGAAATCCCAATGTACAAAAGAAGTTTTGTAAATGCTTCTGAAAACACAGCCTACTTGTCTACCATTGGTCCAATATTCCAAAATCATCCTTTCCCTTCTCCCCTACGTTGTGTGGATGCCAAGGTTGCAATGCTTCTTGAAGAATATCCATCAACAGAGCGTTTGTCCCGGAATATGAATTGGATAAGGCAGCCTATTAAAGACGATCCTTTGCGACTGGTCCGGCACTGTATGTTAACTGAGGTAATTGGCAATGCAAGGACACTACATCTGTGGAGAAGCAGTTACTCAGATGAGGAGCAAGGGGAAAATGTGGAGACGGATCATTACCAATGGATTTTCCCTTCAACTGAACCTGAACTGGAATCATTTTTGGAATTGATTACAATAGCAGGTCAGCAGGGTGAGGTGGATGGTAAACGAATCATGAAACGGTTCCTGCATGGGCAGTATTGTCAAAAACATTTCATAAAACAACCATCGGATCTGATCACTGTTGTAAGGGCCATATGGTCCATATCCAAAGTGCTTTTGGACCAACTGTGCACAAATTGTGATCTTACTTTCGAATCTTGTGTGAAGTTTTTAATGGAAAGCTTTGATCGCTATCATCAGCTGCCATCATCAAAACATCAAGTGGCATCAATGCTTAGCAACATAGACATGTTGCTAGCTGGGGAGCCTTTTGGATCAGCAGTGACTTCGTTCCGGGGCAAGGGCTCAAAGTATGGTGCAGATCTCCTGGATTCTGTTGCACTTGTGCAATGGTTGAACAGGAGAAAAGTCCAAACCAATGGAACCAAATCTGAAGAGCAGCTGATCCTGTTGTGGTTGTCTGTTCGTGTGAAACTGTTTGGTGATTTCATGGATTGGCTTCATGTAGACAGCAGGACAGGAGCACTAATGGTTACATATTCAGGAATGAAGGCAAATGTCTTTGATGCAGAACACATTCTCTGCAAGTTCTACATTTACATGGAGTACAGTGGTGGGGGGGCTAGGGCGTTTTCTAACAAGCCCATGTGGCGGAAAGACAATTGCCACCCCATTCTTGGTGTGGAATTCAAAAATCTAAGCAGCTACATGGTCAACAATGTTGTGAAACAATTTGCTAGTCGGATGGACATGGAGGGTCTACAGGTGAGAAGGCGGGTATCTGGTTTGCTTTCCAACAGCAACAGTGAACTCCTAGAGGAAATGAAAGACATATGCCAAAGGGCACTTGAAACTGGAGCTACACGAGAAACTTTTACTCGAAATTCTGACCCTGTGGACCGTGGTTTGAACGCTCACATCCATAATGTTGGATACATGGTATCTCATCAAGCATACAACAAATTGGCTGGAGAGGTAGATTGCAACGGTGCCACTGATCTGAGGTTGGCAACATTAGCAGAAAGAAAGCATGGTCGCCTACTACCCTCCCTGGAGGACTGTGTTGATCTGCATGCCACACTCACAGAGAGGCGGTTTGAACTACCTGGGGGCACATTCCACTCTCCAGCCTATGACACCGAAGACATTTCCTGCTCCACAATGTTTGGGTGGCATTTGGATAAGGGTGGGGTTTCAGATGTCGTTCGGTTTGTCCCCGTTGAGGGTCACTTTTATCTGTTCATTGAGGAATCTCAAAAGCTGGGATACCAACGCATTGGCTGATGAAGACTATGTATCCTTCCTTGATTGGGTTAGAAAACTACCAGTGCAAGAACAGGAGGCATGTAGGGAATTCCATCATAAATGCTGGGATGAGTGTACCAAGAATGGAAGCAATCTACGTATTTTCAAGTGTTGCCCTGGTGATGTTGTTACCCTAAGAGCTAGTGCAAGGCACCATGGAACTATCATCCCAGGCAATCAGAGCCGGAAGCTATACATTGCCCATGGAATAAATGTGGTTGAAGTACAGCGAAGATCATACAGTCCAGGTGACACAAGTAGCAAAAGGCGAAGGATGTAGACTATCAAAAAATGGTTAATGTGTCGTGGCATGATTACTGATCTACTATCTGGGACCTCTGGACTTTCTCTTCCTATCCTTTTTGGTGCCTGTAGTAGCTGATGTGCTCCTCAAAAAATTGGGTGATGACAAGAATGTTTCAGCCCACCCATCTCTACCAGTCCAAAGGATGTCGTAACTTCTCGGCCTATCATGAATGGCCTTTCGGATGAAGCAGTCTCCAAAACTATCAGAACAGATATCGACACAATATATGCGGACTGCAAGGTCTTCAAGTGAGAAGACCTGGAACAAGGCCTCATGATATATTATTATCTCATTTTTCCTGTCCCGCAAACGCTTAGGCCTTGACTCAAGAGTCCAATGGGAGAACAGTTGGGAGCAAGAGTCCTTCTGCACCAAGCTAGCAGCTTTTGGCTGTGCTGCGCAGTGCAGTAGTGCCTTCCATTCAACAGGACCTGGAATAGTTGCATCCGCATAAATGGCAGCAATGCGGCAAGGGAAAGCAACTTCACCACTGGTGGCTGTTTGGAGAGCAACATAATCAAACCACACGCCACCCCTACTGTAATTGGCATGTGCTCGGCAGAGCTCTCCATCTACCTTAGCCTCGGTCTGGATGTGGATAAGGCCGCCAATCTGGTTGCACCTTTGGGCATCCTTGAACCATGACAGAACAGTTGGTGACACAGGTGCAACAATCATGGGTTTTGAGAATCTTGTATCTGAGGATAGGAAAACTTCACCAGTAACAGAATTGAGGACAAAAGGGACACTAGCACTGACTGAGTTCTTCGCTGATCCCTCGTTGATGGGTGGAGAGATAGGTTGCTCCGGCTTTGGCATCCAGTACTGAGACAACCATTCAAATGCCCCAACAACTTGTTTCAGAAGTAGCATCTCATGGAAGCGAGCAGCTGTTTGTCCGGAATGAGTCTCTGACGATCGCTGCTGAACAGTCTTGCTTGGAAGCTTTGCTATCCACTTGAGGAGACGTTCACCAGTAGAGGAGTTTGTCCCATCAGCACTTCCGCACTGGATAATATCTTGCAACAGATGCGACAACTCAACAATCTTCCGAAGTTTCCAGCCCATCGATTTCTTGCCACGCCATACACCATGTACAAGTGTCTTCAAGAACAGTGAAAGTGAAAGCATAAACTGTTGGCAGTTTGCCTCCAATTTGGATCCGTCTTCTCCGGCAAGCCAAGAAGTGTCCTTCACACAGCTCCGGAGGGCAATCAGCGTTTCCACCAAATATCGGAATTCAGCAAGATCTAGAGATATAGACCGGCGGACTGGAATACCTTTCAATTTCTTGCTTGATACATACTGATTGGGAACGTTGGGCGTCCAGAACTTGTCCAACATTTTGGGGGTTGGCGTCAATGTTGAGGTGACTACAGAAGATGGCGGCACTGGAAGGTTGTTCAAGGAGTAGGTAATGTAGTCAAGATTGGGTAGGTCAGGAAATCGTTGGGCCCGTTCCACCCAGTTACGTTTGATCATTTTTTGGAGTACTGTCACGAGAAGAGCCTGGTGATGCAATGGCAGAGATGGATAGATCCGTTCATGCACATAATCCAGTTGAATGGATGTAAGAAAGGCAGTTATCTCATCCCAAGGTAGCTTGTCAGTGGCCTTCTTGGTGCTGGCATTGGGTGATGGGCGAGCATTTAAAGTGTTGTCGGCGTCAGTATTGGGTCCTATGGAACTGCTCTCGTCACGGTGGTTGAGTTGTTGGTCACAAAAAGTGTCATTGCTGCTTGTTTCTTTCATCCTATTAATATCAAAGTCATCTTGAAAACGGGGCTGAAGAAGCTCCACCCCCCGGTTGGTCTGCAGAAGTATAGAAACCAAGAACAATTGGCCAAATCTCTCAGATGCACTGAGATTGGTAAGTTTGGTAAAGCCTTGGCGAAAGGCAATACGTGGATACCGATCCGTCTCACCACTTCTATTTGTGCCAGGACGACCAAAGGCATAGTTGACATAAGCGTCAATTTTGCTCCTATCTCCATCTGACATCAATCCAAATAGTACTTCTAAAAGCATTGGGATTGCGCCTTCGTCAATTGTGTGCATGATGTCCACACGGGTTTGCTCAAGAATGCCATTGACGGTAGGTCCATGGTCGCATCCATCGAAGGCATTTAAGAGAGAATGGGTACCAAAAACTTCTTTCAAAATGGCATCACATATGGCAGCCCGATTTTTCTTAACAGAAACCGCGTCGTGACGTGAATTATTTGATCTACCTTGGTTATCAAGGTAGGTCTTCCATCGACCAAAATTTTGGCTCTCTACTATCAGGTTTTGCAAGTGATTCAAATTAAAAGGGGCACTTTCAGCAGGGTCGTCTTGCCTGCCATAGGTGACGCTGAGAGAGCCAAGCGACAGTTTCCTTATCATCCATAATTGAATAAGGTGACATTTATGAATGGGCTTATCTGCTTCACTGGGGAGACAAAAACAGCGCCTGGACAATCGCTTGGCGCTCTCTGTGTTGTCCAACATCCTTTGTGAAAGAACGTCATTGCTCAGGTTGTCGCCAATGACAGCCATCACTGGGGCAATGATCTTATAGTGAGCAATGTATTCACCTCGACGGAAGGCCAGCATTGGGCGCTCTTTTTGGAGGTCCTTCAATGGCTGAAGAAGTATGGCAAGGCAGTGGTGATAGTCACGGGGAGTCATACTGCGGGAGTTGGTGGTAGTAGATTTTGAAGCTTCTTTGTGTACAGTCTTCAGGTTTGGGATGTATCCAAGCAGCATCCAACTATCAGCGTCTCCTCTTTTTTCTATGGTAAGCTCGGCAGAGCAAATGGCAAATGGTTCCAAGGAGTTCTTCTCTATTCTGTCCGTCCCAGTTTTGTCACCATATATAATCCAGGGGTGCAGTTTGTACTTGCCGGTCTTGAGCAAGTCAAGGTACATCTTTACAGCTTCTTGATACCAGTGACCATCAGTAAGGTCCTTGTAGTCACATGCTTCCGGGATGGCTGCCATGTCAGCAAAGGGGTTGTGACCATCCTTTATTGGTAGGCTAATATCATGTAGATTTGCAAAAAGGCTGCCCCTTAGATGGCGAGTAATCATGTCCAAAAAATTCAACCTGTAGATGGTGGTCTTGAAGCCAGATTCCAGGGTGATTGGGATCTCTTCAACAGGCTCTGTCTGCATAACCTCTTGTAGCCTTTTGAGGACTGGCTTGCGGGTGACGTTGAATTCTGGAGCTGTAAAATCAATATTGC
This sequence comes from Cylindrotheca closterium, assembly GCA_933822405.4. Taxonomy (NCBI): domain Eukaryota; phylum Bacillariophyta; class Bacillariophyceae; order Bacillariales; family Bacillariaceae; genus Cylindrotheca; species Cylindrotheca closterium. The sequence goes on along the minus strand of CAKOGP040001773.1, from coordinate 1,232 downwards.
CCTTGAGTGATTCATCACTTACTAAGCGGAGCAGCTCTTCTGAGAGATATCGGGGTGCCCCAGCCTGCTGGCACTTATGATGAAAGGTGGCAAGGAAACGGTCTTCGTCAGAGATTCCCGAGATGTCATATTGAAGTTGCTCTACCATTGATACTTTTTGACATTGTCCAAGGCCCATATTGAATTGGAGATTACCCAAGGTGGTACAAGCTGTATTGTCAGTGAATTGAGTGGCAGCTTGGGGGGTAGCTTGGGCAAGAATGCTGCTGTGGTCAGCTGGGCCAGGAAACGTCTGATTCACGCACAGAACGTGCGGTGAAGATTGGTCTAGAGGCAAATGTTCATAGTGTTGTTCTTCCTCCAAGACAAGATGACAGGAGAAGGGACTAATGAAGTCACCCAGTTCACTGTCCGGTTCGTAATCATCGTCTTGTATGTCGTCAGGTGACAATATAGGTGGGGCGGCTCTTCGGGTGCGTCGTATGATCGTTGGCAACTTTTCTTGTTCTGGTTGCTGTGAATGGTCATCGTTGCTGGGATCCCATCCCACTTCCTGCTGGTTTGGACTTTGTGGGGGGGAATCTGGAGGGCTTGCATTGATGGTCATTTCGACAACCTCAGATTCTGTTGATGCAAGGGCGGGTGGTAAAGTGAGTGGTAGATCACAACTGGGGCGCTGTTCCCAATGGTTGAGTAGGGAGGTGAACACTTTTTTGCAAGTTGGACATTGTCTTCTTGGCATTTTGATGTTGGACTTGGAATGTGGCTACACAATCTTGAAGGTGAAATCAAAGATTAAGCAGGTTTGGCAAGGCAGTTCACTTCTGATTATAATGGTCGATTGTAAATGAACACCATTTATAAGGGTGACCATATTTCCAATTCAACATTTGATTTTGGCCAACTTTGGCAACGAAAATTGCATTTTTGTCCATTAGCTAAAATAAATTTAAATTCAAAATTTTATTGGGACAGAATATTGCATTGAATATGACTTAGATGATATCTTTCAACAGCTGCAAAAAAATTGGGGGGTGCGTTTACAATTTTATTGTAGGATTTTTGACCACAACCCCCAAAAGTGGCACTTTTGGTCTCTCTGATGCAGGATTGATCCCCAAAGCAGTGTGAGTGCCATTCAATCACTTTTACCTAGAAAACGTCCATTCCAAAGCTATCAATCTTCTCATATATACCCATGAACAACAAATATGTGTTAGAGCAAGTCATTT
>CAKOGP040001772.1:0-19387 GCA_933822405.4 Cylindrotheca closterium | reverse complement strand
GTATCACCATGCCCCTAAATGGAAACATTGGCACCATCCTACAGGTAATCCATACTAGCCCATTATCCTCCAAGACACGGCTTAACATCTTTTGTTGTCACAAATCTGCAATTCCACAAAATGGACAGCAAATTCAAAACGGATGATCCTCAAGACCAGTCTATGGTCTTCAAATTGCAAAAGGTGCGCCGGACAACAGCAGTGCCTGTATCTCCCGAAAAAACGTCGCAAGAAAAAAAAAACGCACTGAGCACAAACAGCTCACTGACTACTACCCTAACAAAAGACTAAAGGCCAAAGTCTGGTTAAAGAACTTTAACGGAGAATTTCCTTTGTTGAACAACTTATCAGAACCACCAATGGTTATTGCCATGGTAGACATTGCCTTTGGAATGTTTACAGCTTTCTACCTCAATAGGTTTGGTCTTAAGCAAGAGGCAAACGTCTTTCCTATTCTCAAGGCCTTGGGACAAGTCAAAGACCCAAAGGAACCCCAACGCAGCAACACCAAGAGACTATTTTCTGAAGAAATTGGATTTTGTTCCGTTGCCCTCAGGAGAATCAGCAAGCAGATTAATGCTCCTGTTTTGAAGAACAATTCCAACTACAAGAGACAACATTCATTGCCGCCCTTGCTGAAAATGATGATAGCGCAAAGCTGGCAGTTATATCAAAAATTATTGAGGCAAGTTACTAGTATAGGTTCATCTTGTTTCTCTTCCCACTCCATTTGCTCACCGCACATCAACAACAGTTTCTCAAAACCAAGGGGATCAGTGCTGAAGTAAAGAATAAGTGGAACCTAACTGATGGAAAAAATCAATTGATGGACCACTATCTTGATGATGCATCAATTATTTGCCTTGTCCAGACCTATTTTAAAAGGGAAGCTGACAAAAATTTCTACGATTGCTATCCTGAAGTGAGAGATGCATTCTTCTCTAAACCATACCCTCAGTGGCTCACCATGAACTTGGGTATCCCTGCATTAAGATTGAAGACAGTCACATTAATTTCAGAAGACCTGTCATCCTGGAACTTGACGATTCTTTGGTTGAATGACTTGAATCACATGTCATATTACCTTTTCATCTATAATAGGTCATTCCTTCACTTCTTCATTTGGAAGATAGGCAGGTGGTGTTTCTCCTTGATATCCTCTACGGTACCATCTGTATATGCCACACCAACGCAAACTTCCTTCCCGGGTATTAAGTCTACATCTAGTAAACAAACTCTGCCAAGAATCATTTTATCAGGTGACATTACCAGCCGGTCGACCATTTCAAAACACTTTATTGGATCTCCTCGGTTCATCCACCGTACAGTCCCTTCTCCTTTTTTTTATTTTTCTCATGCATCATAGGACACGGCTACGTGTCAGATATGCATTTCCCCTATCTCTCTTGTCTGTTACTCTAGCGCCTCAATCACACTACAATCAACAATGGTTCGTCCACCTGGTTCTGCAGGGCGGTCCTTTGGGTCCATAATGGGCTCCACATGCAAAGAAAGTCTTTATCCAAATGGTGGTAGGCTCTATTGATGTCTATACTATATTGGGGCCTTGCTGGGTTGCTTCATGTACTTTGGTTGCGGAGATTTTTTAATTTCCATTTTTTCTTTTGGTTTGCCATCGTTTGGCAGGTCCCGAAGGCCGCTCATTGCCGCCATGGTAAGGGACAGCCACTCAACAATGCATTAGTCTCTTACATTGATCCTTATGGTTCAAAGAGTATGCAACTTAGTCATTGATTTGGCCTGAATCAAGCGTACCAGGTACAGTGGCCTGAATGGGTCAGAAAATATAAATGTAATTGTTACATTATTACGAGAGTGTTGACTTACAAAGTAGTGTATGTTAAAGATGGTAATTTAGATGAAATCGTATTCTTAAAAAGAGTGTTGTTATCATTTCTTTGGCTTTCATCGACATACATGGGATGTCGTCAACGTAGCAATGGATGTATTCGTAGTATTCCTCGCCATCAGGTTTCACTGCCGCTCGCATCCAAACGTCTGGGTCGGCAGTTGACGAGCTGAAGCCCAAATCCTCCAAAGGCTCCGCCAGGTGTGATCTGAATGCTGCGGATGAAGTTTTTAAGCCATATAATGCTCTTCGTATGATAAATACTTTGCCTTCTTCTTCACCAAACTCAGGTCCTGCTACCAGGTAGCACTTTTTGATTGCTGGTGCAGTGAGGAATGCGTTTTGAATATCCGTGCATTGCAAGTCTAATCCGTTTAGCGCTGCTATCATTAGTAGTATCCAAACTGAATCACGGGACACTACCGTACTGTAGGTCAATGCTGCGGGTGCTTCAGTCTTGTGTCCATCAGCGCAGTACCTCTCTTTTCTTTGGAAGTTTTCCCCTAGTTTCACATCAAATACTAGGTGTCCCATGATCTTTTTGTATCCCATCAGCTTCTCTACGTCTCTATCGAATTCTTCAAAAGCGACTTGATTGTTTTTCATCTCCATTTGAATTGAGTCTTGCCATGGTGTGTCCCTATTTGCTTTGTTGATTGTGACAGCTTCTTTGATCGATTTTGGGATACGTATTCCGTATTTGTGCGTACGTTCCCAGTACTTTGATTTTACTTTACCAAAGAATCGCTTTCGCTTTTGAAGAACGTGTGGAATCCACCATGCAAAAGCGGGTTTGTCTTGGATGCCCTTTCTTACCGCGTAATCGGCCACTTTAATCGGGAAAGACTCCTTCATATCTTTCAAAGGTATCCAATTTGAGGAACCATCTTTCCAAGTAACGTAGAAGTCCCATCCTGCTGTCGTGTGTCGTCTTTGTTGCGTTCCACTTCCAAGGGGATAGAAACCATCTTTCATCTTTACTTCCTTCTCATCAGAACGATATTCCGTGATCTCCTCCATTAGCAAGTGTCTGTGTTCATGTTTGTCCACTAATGCCATCCATATCCTTGTATTCTGTAATGTCCGGCGTGATGCCAGTGATCACTTCAAGCGGTACTCTTCCATCAGAATATCTCAAGTAGTTGGCGGTGATGTTCATGGTATCAACCACATAAGACCCCGATCCACGAAATACCCCCCAAAATTCAGGTGGACTTTGGAATTCTTGGGACAAAGCAAAAATTTCAAAAGACACCTACGGACCTAAAACCTTTTCAAAGCGCTAGAGAATATTTGCCCATCCCTTGTAAAAAATCCCAAGTTCATAGGAGGTGTTATAGGGGCTCCACTGCAGAAAACAACTTTCTGGTAACGGCTAAAAAAACAGCTGTTAGTCAAATTGACTCAATTGACTTGATATTGACCCATGTGATTGCCAAAAAAAACTCAAGAGGCCAGAGGCTGATCTTGTACCATAAGACCTTGTTGCGATTACATTCTTAGATAAATTTCAATGCAATATTATAAGTATATATATTTGCTAGGATTGGGTCCACTCTGAATTAGAGATCTTTGTGTATATCGATCTTATTTCATGCCATTCCACAAAATCAAGAATTGAAAAGTAGGAAAGAGAGAAAAAAATTATGCTATCCTAGATTCTTTTTTCCGCCATAGCCCTCCAAACCACCACCCAATTTCGATTACTATATATTTTGACCAACTTTGAACTTGGTGCCATCGTGTCAGGGTATCGACTTGGCTACTGAGAAGGTTTCCAGCCACATTGTTTCATGAACCTGGATTGATCCCCAAAGCAGTGTGAATGCTATTCAATCACTTTTACCTAGGAAATGTCCACTCCAAAGCCACCAATCTTCTCATACATACCCATGGACGACAAATATGTGTTAGAACAAGGCATTTTTAGGAAATCCGGTCCACACCACCACCAAGTGGCTTTTTGGACCAAAATACAAAACAAAAAATAAACAGTGAATGAGAGCATGTCCCATTGCTGCCAATGGTGATTGTCACAATGGCAGGAGTGTGTTGGGATATGACGAAATATGAGTTTTTACGTTCCAAAAAGAAACTATTCAAGTACAAAGTTTTCGACACGTACGATCGGACTTTGATCGTGATGTCGGGATTCGCCGCAAGTATGCCGGACGCAAGTCTGTCGGACAAACTACATCCACACAAAAAGGGAATGACCCTATACAAGTGAGATATCGATGTTGTGTACAATGCAGTAGGGAATAATACAAGATGTCCCAAAGTACTGTATCCAACACAGAATCGTCGTAGAGGTCGAATCAAGTTCTGTAAACAAGGGATTTTCCAAGGGAAAATTGTTGAACTTACTTTTGTGATTGAATCATCAATTCAAGCCAAACATTAATCAAATAGGAACAATTTCACTCAAAGTATACCTAGACACAGGAGAACTATTGTTGTGAAAGTGTTGTACAGTCAATTACAAATTTAGATTGCAGAGAGTTTGTTCTGAGCGCTAAAGGCACTCACAATAGAGCACATTTTGCTTTATTCTAACACTACAACAAAGCTTGCACTGTCAAATACGCCTCCTTGCATTTCAAGGATAACATCCGTTACCTGTCCACGGACACCTTCCACAGCAACTGGGCAATCTTTGTAGGAATTATTGCAACAATCAACTGACATTCAAAATCTTGGGCCTGAAGTGCTGCAATCTCCCTGGTAAGAATGTCAGCCTTCAGGTATTTCATTTCAGCTTTTGACTTTCCCATGAACTGTTTGATTTGAGACACTGGATTATTCAGAATTAGTGGATGCCCTTGAAGTATAATAGGCAAGTTGCGTTTGGCCATGGCATTCCTGAATTTTCCAAGTTTGTTGCCACAAGTACTCCATCAACTAGAAGTTTGACGCTTCACTGCTTCACCGTTGTAGCTATATCATTGTTTGTGAAGGCTCCTGACAGTAAAATAGCGGCAACCAGGCTAATGGATTTTTCACCAAGGATGTATAGATCCACTAGCAGGCCCATAGCTTTGGCGAGAGGACCTTTCTTGCCGCCAGCACATTTTCGACAAAAGAGATTGGATTGCAAAGAATTGAAATCCTTACTGCTTCGGATAGACTACCAAATACTAATTGCGCTCAACACCAAGCTCGCTCTTTATTGGAGAGGGTCTCTTCCAAATATCATTGAGAAGTACAGAAACTATGTCTGTAACAAAGTACCCATGAAAATGTTTGTTCAACTTGTGAGGCATTACGAATCCAAAGATTACAGAGACAAATTCATCTCTGATTGCACTGCAATCCGACACTACAACACTTCCACTGGAGAACACAATGCTTCAGCACTCCCACATGGAGAGTACATGATGAGTGGGTTTAGTCTCAGTCTTGTGGAGAAAAAATTTCTTGATGCAATAATTACAGGGCTAAGATTGGTTGAACCGAATTTTGGTATCTCAAGTTCTAACTGCGGCTGTATCCGAACGGTAAATGGAATGTATCATCAGCCATCTCACCTGGATCATGGAATGTTCCGGATGCAGGACAAAGAGGGACAAGCCAAGGCTTTCATTGGACACATTGGTCTCATGCCAGAGGGATGCCTTCTCAGGCTAGATCTACTTACAGACAAGGCAATGATGTATATTAGTAAGGGAGAGGAGATTCCTCAAGATCTGGCCCTCTGGACAGAACTGAAGTTTGTACATGTCCCATATGGGGCATTCTTGTTAATCAATGCAAGGCAGTTCCATGGTGGTCACTATGGATCAGATGATGCACTTAGGTTCCACTGTTTCCTCTCAACATTGCCATGGGAAAGCAACAACAAGACAGATGAGATATGTCTCCTTCCACGGATGACTGAGTCTGGGGCTGTTCCGCCTCCAAAGACAGCTACTTTGGATTTGAAAGGAATGATGGAAATGATGAGCACAACAAGGCTATCATTATAGGGTCTTTTACGAAGAAGAAAGGGCTAGGGATAGGTAAGATTCAAACAGTTGCAGGTCATGATTCCAAACAGTCATGGAAAACCAGTGGCCTAGGCCCCCCAATTTCTGTGACATGTCAGATGTCACATATTGAATATCCACACAACCAAAGAATGGCCAAACAGTTGCACAACCAAAGAATGGCCAAACAGTTGCACAACCAAAGAATGGCCAAAGAGTCGTGGAAAAGACCCCTCAATTTCTGCGGTTTCGACTCGATTCACTACTCTAACTCTTGACCATCTAAAAACTTTTGAACATGCTTAGCAAAACAAAGAAAAATACACAGGATCCAGGGAGATGCATCTGTGAACTTAAAAATATTACTACTTTTTGTCATACACTCTTGCTGCTATAATCGATCCACATTTACCATAGCATTTGCTGACAGCCCAAGAATTCAACAATAACTAAATCCAGCTAATATCATGACATCTGACATGTTGCAGAAATTGGGGGGCATAGGCCACTCGTTTTCTGTGACTGTTTGGCCATTCTTTCCTTGCACAGATATTCAATATGTGACATCTGACATGTTGCAGAAACCATCAATTTCCACGACTGTTTTGCCATTCTTTGCTTTGCGCGGATATTGGGGGGCATAGGCCACTCATTTTCCATGACTGTTTGGCTATTCTTTAGTTGCGCGGATATTCAATATTCACTTACATCAGAATCTCTGCGTTTTATCATCATAATATTTTGCTTTGGTATATTCCATTCATTGTTACCATGCATGATCACCATTGGAAAAAGCAAGATCTCTTACTTTTGAATCATCAAATAGAATGAGATCCAGCAAGTATCACCTACATCATGATGTGCCCACCGCCATTGACAAGTAATGAAATAATTTATTGTAATGAAATAATGAATGATCTGTCAAAATGAAACGATCCATAAAGAGTCAAACAGGAGTTGATTGTTCAGGATCGCTTTGTGAGGAGTCAGAAGCAGTAATTCTAGGGCAACAATTTGATTGTCGATGTGAGGTTTGACAAAAAACGAATCAAGAATTGTGAGGAATATTTCAGTTCCATTCATTCACTGAGACAACCAAACGATCCATAAAGAGTCAAACAGGCGGAGTTGATTGTTCAGGATCGCTTTATGAGGAGCCAGAATCAGTAATTCTATGGCAACGATTTGATTGTTGATGTGTGAGGTTTGACCAAAAAAAGTGTTAGAATAAAGCAAATGTGCTCTATGGTGAGTGCCTTTAGCACTCAGAACAAACTCTCTGCAATCTAAATTTGTAATCGACTGTACAACACTTTCACGACAATACTTCTACTGTGTCTAGGTATACTTTGAGTGAAATTGTTCCTATTTGATTAATGTTTGGCTTGAATTGATGATTCATTCACAAAAGAAAATCCCTTGTTTACAGAACTCCATTTGACTTCTACGAGGATTCTGTGTTGAATGCAGTACTTTGGGACATCTTGTATTATTCCCTACTGCATTGTACACAACATCGATATCCCACTTGTATAGGGTCATTCCCTTTTTGTGTGGATATAGATTGTCCGACAGACTTGCGTCCGGCATACTTGCGTCGAATCCCGACAGCACGATCAAAGTTCGATCGTACGTGTTGAAAACTTTGTACTTGAATAGTTTCTTTTTGGATCGTAAAAGCTCATATTTCATCATATCCCAACACACTCCTGCCATTTTGACAATCACCATTGACAGCAATGGGACATGCTCTCATTCACTGTATATTTTGTTTTGTATTTTCATTTTGAACATATACATACCTGTCTGACCTATTCCTGTGGACCAAGAATCAGATCGCTGAACTTGCAAAACTTCTCACCTTGCAATGGCTTAGTCATGAGATCCGCAATCATATCGTCAGTTGGACAGTATTTGGGCTTAACATTTCCTTTCTCAACTTGATCTGTGATAAAGAAATATTGATAGCTCGGCTTCTTTTGCCCGCGCTCTTGCGACAATTCTCTTCCAGTAGAATGGCGCTTTTGTTATCCTGATACAAGATACCCTTGCCACTCCATGAACAACTTTGTTCATAGTATCATCGTGACAACGTCGTCAACAGTAATCAGTTCCGCTTCTGTACTGCTTCTGCTGTTTAGCTTTTGTTTCTTTGACATCACTTGAGCCGCACCTCATCTTCCAAAGGACAGAGTGCCGCCAGTATGGCTCTTGAAATCTGGATGCACTGCAAATGATGCGTTGATCATCCATTTCATGACTCGTAGAGATTCTGCGGATAGTATCAGGTGATACAACAATGCACAAAACAAATATCACATCATGCAAACACACTTCTTCCAATCAGACTCTGTAGGCTCTCAAACTCTTGAGGCAAGAATAGTAATTGTTGGATGGATATCCAAACAAGCTCTCTTAGAGACATAAAGTCCCCTTGCAACAGTAGTATGGAAGATCTGACAGTACTCAGCACTGAGTAACTTCCCTTTACCAGCTTCCAGTAAATTGTTACCAGCTGGTGTTTCCTGCTTTGAATCCTTGTTGAACTTGATAGGAAAAGCTTCCAACATGTTCTTGTCATAGTCGCCCATGCGGATTTTGAGTTTTCCTTTCACCAAGAAATCCAAAGTCATTCCAAGATATCTGTGTATCTTTCCTCTGATGATTGTGCATGCCTTGATCGAACCATATCTCATGTTCAACCACTCAGCAAATTTGTCATCCACTTTCGGGTCCATGTGACTTGACATAACATCGTCAAGACAACGATGTACAAAACAAATATTGCATCATGCGAACACACTTCTTCCAATCAGACTCTGTGGGTTCTCGAACTCTCAAGGCAAGAATAGTAATCGTTGGATGGATATCCAAACGAGCTTTCTTAGAGACATAAAGCCCCCTTGCAACAGTAGTATGGAAGATCTGACGGTACTCAGCACCGAGTAACTTCCCTTTACCAGCTTCCAGTAAATTGTTACCAGCTGGTGTTTCCTGCTTTGAATCCTTGTTGAACTTGATAGGAAAAGCTTCCAACATGTTCTTGTCATAGTCGCCCATGCGGATTTTGAGTTTTCCTTTCACCAAGAAATCCAAAGTCATTCCAAGATATCTGTGTATCTTTCCTCTGATGATTGTGCATGCCTTGATCGAACCATATCTCATGTTCAACCACTCAGCAAATTTGTCATCCACTTTCGGGTCCATGTGACTTGACATAACATCGTCAACATGAAACCTTATAGTTTGTTGTTTTTCATTATCAACTTTGTTAGCAAAACACGGGTCATACGGATCAAAAACAAATCCCTTTGCCTCCAAATCACTTTGTAACTGATTATAGAATAGGAGGCTTGATTGCAACATCCCATATATGGCATGTAGTACCTGCACATAGATCACTCGCTTTCCGTTCTTGAATACAACGTATTTGCAATACTCTGGGGCCATGTCAATCAATATCTGGACCATCATGCCAGTGATTTTCATGTAGATTCGATCTTCTCCTTCCTTAGCTCCAGGCATATAAGTTTGAATGAAAGCATTAGGCACGTCCATCGTGATTATATCTCTACCTTTGTGTGCATCAATAACACAAGTAGTGATGATTGCTTCTTGCAAAGCAGTTGGACTTGCAGTGTCCTCTGATGATAACCATTCACAAGTTCCATTGCCTCAGTATACTAGGCGACCTTTAGTTGTCTTTTTGAATTGCTTCTCCGCAAGTAATATCATCACTGATTGGGCCTTATTTCGTTCATGTCTTTAACAAATTCGGGAGTAAAACAATCTCCCAGGATCATTTGTCTCAATTCCTTATCCACAGCATCCTTTCCATCATCACCAAACGTCTTCAGTCCTTGATTGATGTAATACTGTTGGATGAAGTTCAGACCTTCGTCAGTATCGAACTTGGCCTTGATCTGCATCATGCAACAAGCGATCAGAATAGCGTCGTGCTCTTCATAGTCAGCTTTCATCTCATTCCCAATCTGTTGGAAACATAGATTGTGATTCAGTGAACTATGTGCGCTTACACTAGGTGTTTGGCCAGAGATGATGTTGATGGGACTGCACAACTTCAGTCCCTAGTCATATCAATGTACGAACCTATTTCATCGGAAAAGAAAGTCAGTTGATATTTAAGGGACCATGCCCCAAAATCAGCAGGGGTGTCTTTTTGGGGCTTGGGTTGCCTCCCCTAGAATTGATGAAGGCGATATTTTCAGAGAGCCCATGTGATTATGAAGCATTCTGTGATTTGTCACTTTGTTTGTCACTTGCAACCTCTGACATTCATTTTAACCATGTCCTACTTTCAGAGAACCCTTCTTATCAAAGGAAAAGGTATATGCTGATGATTCAAGTGTGAGCAGTGATGAGGACCTTGAACACAAGGAGGGTGAGTATTCATGTTTTGTACTACTGTTGTGTGACAAAAGCCTTGATCTCACCTGCTTCTTTTGTCACTAAATATTATGGTGATGAAAGATGCCAATTTGGGTTGAGTATGCTTTGTTTATTTGCCAACATATGAAGGGGAGTCTTGAAGACAGGAAAAGATGTATGACAATAATTCAAGTGTGAGCTGTGATGAGGACCGTGAACACAAAGAGGGTGAGTATTCATGTTTTGGCGCTACTGTTGTGTGATAAAAGCCTTGATCTCACCTGCTTCTGTTGTCATTAAATATTGTGGTGATGCAAGATGTCAATTTGTGTTAAGCAATGCTTTCAATGTCACGGATGAAGCATTTGCACTTTTGATGGTGGAGAACTATGTGGACAGATGGAAGGCACTGGCCAAAGAATGGCCCAGCAGTGACACCACTAACTGAACCACAAACACTCTGGACAAAAGCACAAGAAGGCAAGGCAACAAATTGTAACAATATATGAGGATGATGGCAAATAGATTCCTGAAAAGTAGATAGAAAAAGTATTATTTAGTTGATATTAATATATTGCCATTATGATATTTCAAGTGTTGTAGTGATCACATTAACACTTTGGGCGTGTGACAATAGATGGTGCTGGCAATGCAAAAATGACAGGGTGAAGGCGGTATTGAGACACTCAGTGCATGGTTGATGGTGGCTAGACCCTGTCCCAAAATGACAAATAGTAGGTGATCTTTTCCCACGGTGAAGGTGACATTAGCACAGAGGCAAAAATAAATATGAAAAGGTTCCAGTCAAATGGCTGCAAAAGAATCGCATTGCCACATGACAAAAGCAGACCGAGCCATGTCATAATGTGACATGAGCAAGCCAACCAATAGGACCAGACTTTCTTTTCCGATGTTGCGTTGCAAAACCACCTCTAACATCTTGGACAATATCAACCCAATGACTACCCCTGGAAGTCCCAAAGTTACAGAGACTACTGCCAATTACAAGCCAAGGAAGCTGACAATATGTGGTATGTGTGGTAAGGCGGTTCATAAAACGGAATTCACCCAATAGCATGGGCAACGGTAAAACAATTGCCGCCAACTTGGACACATCAACGCTTCTTGCATCAACCATCAGCCTTCCACCGAGCGAATGTCCGCCTCTCCTTGTGCCTCTATCTTACATGATAGTGACACTACTTGGTTTTCAAAAGTCAATGGTGATATCATTGAAATTGGTGACTTTACACTACAAATTGTCACGGCTGCAATATCTTTTGGCATGCCGTAGGCGTTGGTATAAAGGATGATCTTCTTTTACTAATTGGACTTAGGAATTGGAAATGATTATGTCTCAAAAGTTATGGCTGAGCATTTCCAACAAGGAAGTGGCCAAAGTTACTTCATCTGAAAGCTGAGACTCACTGCCTGCTTCTCAGTGTTTTGGAAATCCACACAATCAGCCGTTTGAACCGTCAAAAGGAGTTTCAATCATGCTCGCATACTTTCAAGATGCTGTCCAGAGATACGTATTGATATAATGGGCACATCCTATACGCAGCTGGCTCAGTGAAAAGTCAGAAATACACCACGACTGCAATTATCTGTCCTGGGTGCCATTGGATGCAATTTGAAGTGGATCCAATCTGCTTCTAGAAAGACAAGAATTGCTTGCAAGATTGTCACCAAAAGCTGGCAGAAGCCTTCCGAGTACTTATTAGACTAAATGGTACGGGTTAAGCATCATTTTTAGACAAAACGAGGTCTGCTCTTACAAAAAAGTGACGAAGTTGACTTGTTCAACAGTTTTCATGCTTGAGCTAAATGTAATAAAATCTTGGCACACAACAATGCTACACTAGTTCTGATTTTTGCTTTGGACTTGAAAGGGTGTAAGTGCTATATTCCTACATTTTTACCTCACTACGTTTACATATTTGTCTTACGTTGATATCAGTTTCTTCAGGATTTTGTGATGGTGGTTTCATAGCGTTCTACGCGCATTCAGTACATTTTTTGCCGTACAAAATAGGAAAGAAACGGGACTTATCCTCAGGGATGAGTCCAAAAACGTGGATGGGTTAATATAGTAGAGCATCAACAATCCGCGCCTAAATGTAAGCCCGGATTGCCAATCTGCGCTTTAAAATGTTTGTGTGTTCGCCGGTAAATCGATCATTGCGGGTGGCACAATTATCGAATCTACTACGACCCGTTTGAATAGTTAGAAGCTGCACCAGGGACATCCCAAAAAATCTGTAGATTTCATTTTTATTCGACCAAAGCACCCCCTGCCGCAGGAAGATATGTATTTCCCTTGGCGGTCCGCTTGTCGACGGGAACAGGCCTAAAGGTTTCACTTGGCGTTCCGCTCGTTGATGGAACAGGCCTAAAGGAATAGAAATAGACCTCTAATAGAAAAATTCAATTTGTTTATTGATTTTTTCTCTTATTAAATGTCAAAAATATCTTGGTCTCAAAAGCGGTCCCGCGGTTTTGATTGAGAGGTTTTATTCAATCCTTTAAAAAAGTACATTTTGATCGCAAGCCAAAGTTGTCAATAAACAGGCGCGGTTGCCCCTGCAGAGGTCCCATCAATCCACGGTTGCGCTTGAAGAGGTCCCACCCCCTGAACCTGGTTGCGCTTGCAGACAAATTGGAAAATGAAAATTTTCGTGAAGATTCAAAGATCTCTGTAAATGATCGCAAAAAAATCAAAATTCTCAGTAGAAAATCGTGAAACTTGTATAGCAATACTTATCGTTTCAATTCCACGATTATCTACAGAGATTTTTGACGACCATCTACAGAGAACTTTGAATCTTCACGATCAACTACAGACTTTTGTTAAATATAAGGTGGTGGCGCGTTAAATGGGTTGGGGTTAGTGTTGAAATTGCTCTCTTGGAGACCATTCATTGGAAACTCCTTGATGGAAGCAGTTCGACACGTCCGATCGGACAGACGGACAAATGTCCGTTTGGTCCGTTTTATTTGGGGGATTCCTATGAGTCGGTTTTTGCAGGGAATCTGAAAACATGGAATTGTGGGCTTGGACTATCAAACGTCTGAGCGCCACAAAAATCCCATACTGAATCCTGCGGGAGTTCTGTACGTGGGTTTTTGTACCGGCCTTTCTGGATTGCAAACATCCAGTAAAGGTTTGGGAAATTTGAGTTTTTGTGCAAGGCTTTTGCTTTGCCCATTCCATGTAGATAACAAGTCTTTTAGAATAGTTATTTCCTGTAGAGATGATTATTTCCTATTAGGCAGATCGGAGATCGCTATGGTCAGTGCCTCTGCATGACGACTTGATGGGTCGCATGTTGGCACGGCAGGTTGGCAACGATGGCTTTATGGGCCACAAAGTTGTCAATCGGTTTGGACGACGACAAGCCTGCCGCTTGTCTTATGTCCGCCAGAACCGAAATCCAACTGTTAGGGTTAGGGTGAAGACAAAAAGCTCTCTGTAGATGGTCGTGAAAATTCAAAATTCTCTGCAGATATTCGTGAAACTTGTTAAGTAATACTTATCGATTCAATTCCACGATTATCTACTGGACCGTGTGGCAAAAACGTGGTAAATCAAGAATGGTGTAGGAGGCTTGGGGTCTGCCCTTGCATGTGTAGTCTGTAGCATTGGAGTCCAGGCTCAACGCAGCATCGTCGCTGTTGCTCTCGTAGTCTTCATCGCCAGGAATAGCCGTCCGGTGGGAGGAGACAAAAGAAAACTGAGACATTTCATCTGAAAATTCCCCAAGATTTTCGTCACATGACGACTCTGTCAATTCTTGTTTCATCACCTTTTCTCGCTCTGATGATGACAGAGCGAGAGCTTGGACGTCTGCTGATGCCTCACCACTGTGTTCTGGTAAAGAATAATGTGGGGCTTTTACTGTTTCCTCTTTGTCATCAACTTCTGATTGGGTCAGAACCGGGCCATTGTTGGCCGCTGGTGCTGTGGGACTGCCGTCTTCCTGCGAAGCAACCACCTTGTCATTAGTGTCATCATTGTTTTCTTCTAATGCTGGCGGAACTGTGCTGTCGTGAGGTGAGGGTGGACTGGTGTTTGTGAACGGCAAGGTCACTTTTTTTTGTCATTGACATTATCTTCCAATGATGTCAAAGGGACCTCTGATGGGGCTGTGGCCAAGGCTGTCTGTTTCTGTTGACCCTTGGTGCTTTGGTCACTGTCTGTTGATGTGATGACACGCCTTGCAGTGGATGCTGCTGCGATGGATCGAGTGACAACTTGTGCAGTATTTAAAGTTGATCTATCAGCCTTCTTCTTCCTGCTCCTACCCTTGCCAGCAGTGCCATTGTTCCCACCTGTAGACGATCCTGCCATCTTATTACTTCACCGCACCAAGTCTCCAACCTACAAGAGGCGAGGACAAGACACAACACAGAAAAACTTTCCTAGCTACACACTGTATGTCACTCCGCGCAATGGAAATGAAAAACAGATGTGTAAAAAGCTAGACTGTGCGGAAGTGGATGGAGGAACCGGTCTCTGAGGAGTTTGGAAATGTCGTTACAGACTAGTGGTGGAGAGAGAAGATTGTTGATTTGAGCAACTATGCTGCGAGCAATGGGATTGATAGCAGTCACTATTAGGATGTGTGATGATGATGGTTTTTGTGTCTTGGCGTTTTTTGTGTTGTGTCGCTGCTATTTTTGGTTTCTGCGAGTAGGCCCATCGTGCGAGCAAGCCCGATTGTCGTTTGTTCATGTGACACGTGCCACCAATGACAATGGCCTTTGGTTCATGAACGATTGGTGGATGAAGTCCATGGATGACTGCTGGCGCGAGTTGTGCCGGCAATTTACTTGTAGCTCCACTTGGCTGGTTCCGCGCAGAAAAGACGAACGTTATCACATGACCCGTTTGTCCGGACGGACACCCGAAAAAAAGGGAACTTTAAGGGAACTTCCCGGGGATTTTTAGGGAACTTCCCGGGTACTTTTAGGGAATTTCCCGGGTACTTATAGGGGACTTTTAGGGAATTTTTAGGGAATTTTAAGGGAATTTTTAGGGAACTTTTAGGGAACTTTAAGGGAACTTTAAGGGAACTTTTAGGGAACTTTTAGGGAACTTTCAGGGAACTTTTGCGAAACAATATTCCCTCAAAAGACAAACCATACAAATAATAGAGTATTGCACTATAGTAGATGACGCTATTCAAAGGACGGCCATTCTCAATTTTGTATTGAATCAAAACAAGAAAGTCAGTGTAAACGGTTTCATGCTTGTCCATAGTATAACAAAAACAAGTTCCAATAGTGTCAAAACATTTCAATCTCTCGTTGAGGTTCACCTGCCGCCAAAGTCTAGCCCAAATCTTGAACTTGAGAACTTTGGGGTTGTCGGTTTCTTGAATAATAGATGTGACCATCCAGTGAACAAAGACAAAGACCTTGTTCTAAACAAGACTTTTTGGCCGAATGTACGCCATTGCCCATCTGCGAGTAGACATGGTTTGGGTCCATGCTTTTGGTGATGTCTCTCCAGCACTGTCCTTGATAGGTTTCTTGGGCTCTTTTTTCGCATTGCTGGTTCTCCAATCCTTCAACTACTATTGTCCAGCATTGGCAGTCGCTCCAGTATTCATTGTAGGCTATTGACAGTGAAGAGTGCCCTTGTTGATAGCATTGGATTGTCCAAAACCGATGCCAATGGCATAATAATAATTCACAATTTGAAAAGTAACAGTTTCTTTGCAATTGGGAAACCAGGGATAGCATTTGGGGAGTCTCAATTAATCTCCCAAAAGTTCCCTAAAAGTTCCCTAAAAGTTCCCTTAAAGTTCCCTAAAAGTTCCCTGAAAGTTCCCTAAAAGTTGGCTTTTTTTCCCCGGGATTTCCAGGATATCCCCGTCTGAAAACAGTTTTCAGTTTTACCGCGTCATCACCAATTAGCGCGTGTTTCACACCCTATAGTCGGGTCTGGCGGTTTCGGTTTCGCTAAATGCCTGAATTTGCCACACGGTCCAGAGATTTTTGAATCACGCCAAACAAATTGCAATATAAAATAACGGTCATGTCACCTGCATGAAATGAAAAAAGCTCGACCCGAATTTGGATACGATTCAAAGCGGCTACGCAGGCACTGCATCCTCGTCGCCAGGTGGTGTGGAATCTGGAATCCACGAATGCACAAATCTATTTCTCCATGATGGAGAAAAAAAACTTTATTTCTCCATGATGGAGAAAAAAACTTCTATTTCTCCATTCGGAAGTTGGAGCCAAAAGGTTCATCAGGGGAAAGAAAATATTGGGGGACCAATTTTATGAGCTCATATTCAAAAGCAACTTTTGGAGAAAGATGGGTGGTTGCCAATTTGCAGGATACAAACAAGGCTGCTCGCGATCAAATACAAGACTTTGGTGCTATCCTGTAGGAGCAGGGCGCCCCGACAACTACATTCGCATAGCCACATACAATACTGTTTAGCGTTGGAAGCTACAACAATCAACTAATAGTTGCCTTGCAGGCAGGTGCTACTGATTCATGATGGAGTGTGAAGGCAGTGTGCCAGCCCAAGGTGGAAGAAGACTTTTTCGGAGAAGTCAAATCTCATTATGATTGTTGTTGAAGAACAAAAGATAGACTATGTTTGGGGAAGACTTGGGGGTGTCGTTTCTCCACCGGAAGCTGTTTTCTCCACCGGAAGCTGTTTTCTCCACCGTGGAGGAAAAAAAATCTATTTCTCCACCGTGGAGAAAAAAGGTTTCACACTGATGATCATTCATCCGTTGACGATCGCTAAGTATACTGGCGGGCGTGTTTTTGCGAGGTCTATTTTTGCAAATAGCATAGCGAGAATTTAACGGCTGGACAAGCATTCCAAACGGGAATCGACTAGAGATCCTGCTCACAGAAGTAGCCCTGTCCGTCCGGATATCACAAATATCTGAAAATTACCCCGTCTTGCAGAGAACTTTGAATCTTCACAATCACCTATAAACTATTTACTCACTAACGACTACTGGTAGGCATCACCAAACAAATGTTGGTGTTGTCCCTGTTAGCTAACACCATAATTGGGCACTGAAAGAATGATAGTCAATCACAGTGAGTCTGGGTCCCATCACAGATGAAAAGTCAATACAAGCACTAACTATGGTGGCACCAACTTTATCTGCTTCGCATTGCCATCAGTCAAATCCATTTCATCAGGCAAAAAGTACTATACTAAAACTAATTGGAGCACAATCGTTAAGGCAGTGGAACTCTAAGGTGAAGATGATCCATCAATCACTTGCTATAAGTGAGCAATCATGAAAGCATAAGCACCATGACTGTCCAAAAGGACATCAGCAGGAACTAAGATCAGTTCCAGTTCCAACAAGTAGATTCGTCTCCCTATAACCAGTCCGACGCCACTGTTGCATATTTATACATTGGAGCATTCATTCTCTTTGATCTGTACCCTGGGGAAAGCATAGGTAAGCATGACAATCAACTGAAACTCTTGACCAACAAGAAGCATCAGCTGCAACTCACAAACTGGGCCATCAGGTCAAGTTCCATTCTTGACAGAATTGCCTCTGCAATGTCCCAATTGCTCACCAGTATGTATTCATTGATTGTAACGATCACCATATTGGAGCTACATGGTGGAAGCACATGGTAAGCATGATGATGGATCAAAATTCCACAACAAGCATCAGCTGGAACTCACCATTTTTTTTATCAAATCCAGTTCTACTCCTCAGCATTGCCTCGACCATGTCCCAATTGCTCACCATTATGTATTCATTGTTTGGAACAACCATCATATTGGACCTATATGGTGGAAGCGCATGGTAAGCATGATGATGGATCAGAATTCCACAACAAGCATCAGCTGGAACTCACCAGTTTGTCCATCAAATCCAGTTCTACTCATCAGCATTGCCTTGACCATGTCCCAATTGCTCACCAGTATGTATTCATTGATTGTAACAATCACCATATTGGACCTATATAGTGGAAGCACATTGTAAGCATGATGATGGATCAGAATTCCGCAACAAGCATCAGCGGGAACTCACCATTTTGTCCATCAAATCCAGTTCTACTCCTCAGAATTGCCTCGACCATGTCCCAATTGCTCACCAGTATGTATTCATTGATTGTAACAATCACCACATTGGACCTATATGGTGGAAGCACATGGTAAGCACGATGATGGATCGAAATTCCACAACAGGCATCAGCAGGAACTCACCAGTTTGTCCATCGAATCCAGTTCTACTCCTCAGAATTGCCTCGACCATGTCCCATTGCTCACCATTATGTATTCATTGATTGGAACAACCATCATATTGGACCTATATGGTGCAAGCACATTGTAAGCATGATGATGGATCAACATTCCACAACAAGCATCAGCTGGAACTCACCAGTTTGTCCATCAAATCCAGTTCTACTCCTCAGAATTGCCTCGACCATGTCCCAATTGCTCACCAGTATGTATTCATTAATTGTAACAATCACCATATTGGACCTACATGGTGCAAGCACATGGTAAGCATGATGATGGATCGAAATTCCACAACAGGCATCAGCAGCAAATCACCATTTTGTCCATCAAATCCTGTTCTATCAAATCCAGTTCTACTCCTCAGAATTGCCTCGACCATGTCCCAATTGCTCACCAGCATGTATTCATTGATTGTAACAATCACCATATTGGACCTATATGGTGGAAGCACATGGTAAGCATGATGATGGATCGAAATTCCACAACAGGCATCAGCAGGAACTCACCATTTTGTCCATCAAATCCAGTTCTACTCCTCAGAATTGCCTCGACCATGTCCCAATTGCTCACCAGTATGTATTCATTGATTGGAACAACCATCATATTGGACCTATATGGTGGAAGCGCATGGTAAGCATGATGATGGATCGAAATTCCACAACAAAGATCAGCTGGAACTCACCATTTTGTCCATCAAATCCAGTTCTACTCATCAGAATTGCCTCGACCATGTCCCAATTGCTCACCAGTATGTATTCATTGATTGTAACAATCACCATATTGTACCTATATGGTGGAAGCACATGGTAAGCATGATGATGGATCAAAATTCCACAACAAGCATCAGCTGGAACTCACCATTTTGTCCATCAAATCCAGTTCTACTCCTCAGAATTGCCTCGACCATGTCC
>CAKOGP040001771.1:0-18533 GCA_933822405.4 Cylindrotheca closterium | reverse complement strand
CGAGTGGAATGGAAGGTGTAGGAAGCAGAGATGGTCCGTTGAAGAAGGGGTGACAGGTTCTTTGCGGTGCTTAGAGAACTGTTGAAGGGCTGTCTCAAAGGCAGAGTTAAGGAACTTCAGTTTGTAGCCTCTTGCAAAGAGGTGAGAATGGAACTTAGCAAGAGATTGTTTCTTGTTGATGTCTCTGGAAGTGAGTTGGGAGGGATGTAGAGATGGAGGTTCAGTGGTTTTCCATATAGTTTGGTGTTAATATGAAAGGGTTCAACAGTAAGAGTAAGGTCAAGGAAGTTGACAGTCTTCAGAAGGGTAGAAAAGTCCCAATTAAGAGTGCAAAAGTTGCCTTGACATTCTTTGAACTCGTCCCATCGTTGGCGATCCACGGCTGGATCTGGGTGGTGAATCCAAATGCCAAATTGGTCGTCAATGTATCGGCGGAGGTAGTGTAGAGATGATCCAAAAGATTGAAGTAGATCAATCTCAAAAATACCAAAGTACAACATGGCAAAGGAGGGTGCAGGTGGTGTGCCCATTGCAGTTCCGTCTGTTTGGAGCCAGTAGGTATCTCCAAAGCGGAAACAGTTCCTTTTCATGATTATTTCAAGGGCAACCAGGATTTGGTTGGCTGAGACGTTGTCACAGAGAGGGGAAGTTGTCAAGAAGTTGCGGATACAAAGAAAGGCGTCTTCAAGGTCGATGCTGGGGTACATTGCCACTACATCACCAGTGAAGAGGCACATGCAAGAGAAGTCAGTTCCATGCATGTTGTCCAAATCATTTTTTAGTTGGAATGAGCTGGAAAGGTAGGTAGGAACTTTCTTAACAAGGGGCTGAAGTTGTTAGCTTCCAGAGACGGAAACGATTGGGCGTGTCTTCCAAGTGAATCTTCGCAAGGACGTAGAAGTATGCATAGGGGTCCGTCACAGACTCAAGAGATCTCCAAAGATATGTCATGTCCATTTCACTGATGGCATAGGAGTTCTCGGTGAGGAATTTCTTGAGAAGGTGTCTCGTTTCAGAGGTGAAGTTGTCAGCTTCTTCCTGAGAAAGTTGTTGATAGGGCCAGGTGAGAAGATGATCAGTAAGGCAGCGGCGCACGTAGACTTCTCGTTCCAAAATCACTGGTCTTAGATTCTTATCAGAGTTGAGGACGAGTAGATCAGGGTGATGGCGGAGGGTGGAGAGGAGACGGTGCTGGATGAGAGTGAGGTTTGAATAGACTTTTTGGCGACGGAACAGTGGCTTCAGTCGTTTGCGAAAGGAGTCAATGTGGGCCTGAATCTCACAATTGATCATTTGGTCTTTTAATTGCCATTGGTCATTGCGGATATGAAGCTGTTTTGGAGTCCACTCGGACTCTTTGCCAGCAAAGTAACACTTTGTTTGACCCAGTCATTGTCGTAAACCTGTTGTAGATTTGTTTACGACAATTTTGGGATATCTTGCAGTCATTAACGACAACTTTACAGCTGATTTTCACTTAGGAAATTTTATTTTATATAAGAGTAGACTACAAATACGACCAAAACCTTGAGATGTTAAACAAAAGTTAATTTCCATGAGCAAAGAAGATGTAGAATCACTGAATACCCCTGCAGAAAGAGTGAGCAAGTCGGCCCGTCACGCATTTTTGCTCAGATTGATGACAAACTGCGGCATATCCCAGGCTGAAGTCCTACAAGATCAATATGGCGTTGCCTGGTTCCGAAATTTTGTAGTCAAGACAAAAGCGTATGCTGCTATTGCTAGCATTGATACTGCTGCTCAAAACAAGTTCAAGGATGATATCTTTGAAGCCGTTCTTGCAACAGGATTTCTGTGCAACTGCGATTGAACGAGAACAGCTCCTCTGATG
Source organism: Cylindrotheca closterium (assembly GCA_933822405.4). Classification (NCBI taxonomy): domain Eukaryota; phylum Bacillariophyta; class Bacillariophyceae; order Bacillariales; family Bacillariaceae; genus Cylindrotheca; species Cylindrotheca closterium. The sequence continues at coordinate 16,681 of CAKOGP040001771.1, read as the reverse complement.
CTGGATCTTCAGATGAACTATTGCAGGGAAATGGATTATTATCCAAAGACGGTCAGCAAAGCACAAGATATGTTGAAGATTCTAGGTCTCCACAGTCACATGCCAAAGAAAGACTGATTGGCATGTCCAAGCTTCTGGAATGAAGTGCTCCAAAGACATGGTGAAATTGATTCCAGATGGAAAGTCAATCGACTTTGATTCAGTCGCACCAAAGTTGGATGCTCCAGTTCAAACTGAAGTTGTTGCAAGAGAAACAGAGATGACTCAAAACAAGATTCTCTATTCTGCAAAGCTGACAGAGCAGCGCATTATGAGACAAACAAGCAAGCTGTCAAGTCACCATCATGCTGAAGTTTGTGACAAAAGCGATGGATATCAAGCTTCAAGGTGAAGCCAAGTTCACGACTATTCTTGAAGATCCAATCAAACTCTTGAACCGTATTGAACGATTCATGAAGAAGAGTGCCAACGCTGAGTATGACTTCTTGGATTTCTGGGAAGCCAATCAAAAGTTCTTTGCGATGAAACAAGGAACAACGGAAAACTTGATGCATTTCAAGGAACAATTCTTGAGACAGGCTGAAGTCCTACAAGATCTATATGGCGTGGCCTGGTTCCAAAATTTTGCCTTCAAGACAAAAAGCGTATGCTGCTATTACTAGCACCGATACTGCTGCTCAAAACAAGTTCAAAGATGATATCTTTGAAGCCGTTCTTGCAACAGGATTTCTATGCAACTGAGATTGAACAAGGACAGCTTCTCTGATGCTGGATCTTCAGACAAACTACTGCAGGGAAGTGGATTATTATCCAAAGACGGTCAGCAAAGCACAAGATATGTTGAAGATTCACATGGATGTGATTAAAAATCCGGGAGTGAACCTGTACCAAGGAAAAGACCAACCTAATACAGGTAAAGGGAAAGGGAAACAGAATGGAAAGAAGAAGGCAGCATGTTAGGTATGTGGCAATAAAGACCATACGTCTCCAAAATGCCCAGACAGACTGCTACCAAGGATCCAATGGAAGAATCAGGACCAATATGTCGACTATGGGAAGAAGCTCAATCATAATCAGATTGGAGCAACTGTCCCAGCTACTGTTCCAGCTATAGTTCCTGGAGCTTCAGCATCCACAAGTGGAGCATCAAGTGTTGCAGGAAGCGTTAACACACCTTTGCGACTTGCTGGTACTACAGGTAATCAGATGATGCAAGTTCCATTGGGAATGCAGCTCATGCAGATTCCAACTCAAGGTGGCGGCACTGTGAACGCTAATGGACAGTGGTTGCACAAACACCACCATTTGTAATGGTGAGCTCATGCATGGACTCCGTCATGCTGAGAAGGAGCTTGATATGCACACTAACATGGGACAAGTGCAATGTATCGTTGCCAGTTAAACTACTGAAAAAATCAACCCCATTTTGAACTTTCTTCAAACAAGCAGAATGGATATGCTGGACTCAAGATGACCTCCAAGATGGCAACTGTTCAAAAGAATAAGGAAGGATTCACTCCAAGACAAGTCAAGGCTGCGATGGAAGCGAGAAGTGCCATGCACATACTCAATGCTCCAAACACCAAAAGTCTGAAGTATGCAATCTGATCTGGTCTCATCAAGAACTGTCCTATCACTGAAGAAGCGATCAATCATGCCAAAGCAATCTTTGGACCTGACGCCTCTACATTGAAAGGCAAGTCAACAAGACTAACTCCAAAGAAGACATACGACGTCTTCTTCAGTCCACCAGAGTAATTATATCAACACAATAGATCTATTACCGTCTGTATTGATCACATGGAGATCGAGAATGCGTTATTGCTCATGTATTCCCGTGCAGAACCTGAAAGACTGACCCTGTATTTGAAGCATTGGATAAGATATTCCGCCGCTACAACAAGGCAGGCTTTCAAGTCAAGACAATCAAGTGTGATTGGGCATTCATTCCTCTCACGGATGATGTGCTAGACGATATGGGTGTTGCTATTGGCCCAACTGCAGCTGGAGACCACGAGCCTACAGCTGAGCAAACCAATAGGACGTTGAAAGAAAGAGTCAGAATAGCTCTTGCACGATTACCCTACAAAGTGGTCCCAAAAGTGATCACTGAATGTCTTGGACGTCGAGCCGCCGAGCTATTGAATGTCTTTCCCCAGAAAGACAGTATCTCATCACATCTCAGTCCGCAGCAACTCATTGATATTGTCAATATCAACTACAATAGTGATATGCTTGCTGAACTTGGACAATATGTTCATGCAATTGGGACGGATTTCAACAATTCAATGGAACCCCAAAGTATCAAAGCAATTTACATTGAACCTACAAAGGGACAACGTACTGGGCACCGAGTGCTCAACCTCAATACTACAAAGATGATTTTCCAACCCAAGGTCGTCGTACTACCCGTTACCGACCAAGTAATCCAGCATGTTGAAGCTTGGGCTGCTACCAAAGGTGTTACTTCCATTAACCTGTTGTGGCCGATTTGGATCACCATCAAGAAAATATTGATAGAGGAACCGATGATATTGGGAGCCTCGGTACTGATCTGGAAGACCCACAAGAACCGCCAGAAGAAGAGATTGTATTTGAGCTTGAAACGCCTTGAGTAGCAAAAGTCACTCAATCTGGGCAAACGTATGCGCAAGCTGCAATGTCTGGGCTGAACCTTTCTCAAGTTCCAAAGAAACCAAGAGAATGACCTTCAAGCAGGAGTGGCAGTTCTGCCAATAAGAACAAAAATCAAGTTGCGACAAGACGCAAGTATCGAGAGAGGGAATTGAAACCTTTGAAGAACAAGTTAAAATCTGGTATTCGTACCAACAAAGGAAGTCACAGTACTAAAGACAGTAAAGCTATCCTTGAAGCACAGCACAATCTATGTTTCCAACAGATTGGGAATGAGATGAAAGCTGATTATGAAGAGCACGACGCTATTCTGATCACTTGTTGCATGATGCAGATCAAGGCCAAGTTTGATACTGATGAAGGTCTGAACTTCATCCAACAGTATTACATCAATCAAGGACTGAAGAAGTCTGGTGATGATGGAAAGGATGTTGTGGATAAGGAATTGAGACAAATGCTCCTGAGAGATTGTTTCACTCCCAAATTTGTAAAAGACATGACCGCGTCTGAGCAAAAGAAGGCCCAATCAGCGATGATGTTACTTGTGGAGAAGCAATTCGAAAAGACAATTAAAGGTCACCTAGTATACCGAGGCAATAAAACTCGTGAATGATTATTGCGAGAGGACACTGCAAGTCCAACTACTTTGCAAGAAGCAATCACCACTACTTGTGTGATTGATGCACACGAAGGTAGAGATATAATGTTGATGGATGTTCCTAACGCTTTCATTCAAACTTATATGCCTGAAGCTAAGGAAGGAGAAGAACAAACTACATGAAAATCACTGGCATGATGGTCCAGATATTGATTGACATGGCCCCAGAGTATCGCAAATACGTTGTTTTAGAAAACATAGAAAAAAGAAAATAAGAAATGAAACAACACGCAAACACGCAGAACCGGCCAATCTGCTCCACACAGCGCTAGTACTGATTATACGTAGAAAACTTTGAATTTATCAACAAACAAACGGCAAAACACTGGCAAAATATGGCCAAATCTCCAGCTTCGAAGGCTGCCTCGGCTAGTACAAAAAACTGGGCGTGGCTAAGTCCACGGCTTCCTCTGTAGGAAAAAAAGCGATGAAAAAACGGCTGGAAATTGATTTGGAACAGCCCAAAGACAGAGACCCTGTCAATTCCAATGATGTTGACATCAAGCAAATCGCTAATGATCAAGACGCTCTACGAACGGCCGACAAATTTGAGGCACAATGAATGAATCGCCAAGCTAGAGGCGCGGCATAGAGAGGACTACAATAAACTGGTTCCTAAATGATCTGAGTGGTGGTCAAAGAAATTTTACTGTGGTGAAGCAGTCAATCGAGCGCTGCAAAGAATGGATCGCATTCAAACAGGCAACGCCTTTTTTGCAGCCTGGGATGATCAATATCCAGGCGCTTGGAATCAACCTTGTTTGCGATTTGATGCCCACACCAACATGCAACGATCAATTTATTCAGATTTTTACATATCTGAACTCTGATAATGCCCAACTGGCTCAATATCTCATCTCCTCTTTTGATCTCTACACAATCGAGGATAAAGCAGCCAAAGACGTCTGGTCACTGCAAGTTCTTGCTATGCAAATTTCATTGCAGAACCCTTTCTTATTTTTTGGTATTGACGAATTTGAGAAAAACCAGAACAACAATCAATTCTTTTATGGGGACAAGTCGGATCCTCGACTTCGTCTGGGAAATCAGTGTGTTGGCTTTTGGTTGATTTGTTCTGAAATGTTTGATTATCCATGGGCAACAACCTTTGACGACGACTATTATAACGAGCTGCCTTTGTCAATCATCCGTGGCATCAAACAAAAACTTTTTCAGTCCTTTTTCCGACCAGAAAGTTCAACCCATCACATTCAACATGCAATTCAGAAGAACAGTGATCCAATGAATGACAATTTGGACAATGCGGTAGGCCACTCTCATTTGAACAAAACGACTTTAGTGGATCAAAGGAAGTGTCATCGTAATCTGACCGACAATAGATATGATGCACTGGTGGATGATGACGGATCGATTGGGGAAAATGCTGACAATGCCAAGGCTGCGGACAACGATGCCACTACTATTGATGGCAATGCCTACCAACAACCAAATCAGGACAACAATGACAATGAAATACTAGTGACGGCACCACTTTCTTCAGATGATGAGGACGACGGAGATGATGATGATAATAAGGATGATGATGCGGTGAGCAACGCTGGGGTGAAGCCAGACTTCCCCTTCGCTGCTCCAGCTACATTTATCAGTGATTGGAAGTCTGCTCAACAGAAACCGGTCAGTGCAAAGACCTATGGTCTGGTCAAGGATGCTACCCTCACCCTTATTAGCAAACTACATGATTACTACATCCTGACAGAGGTCCTTTATTTGGTCATGGACCTTCCTGGGATGTTGAAGTTCGCTACTACTACTATGTTTGGCTCATGCACCTTGTTTAAGCTTCTCTTGTTGACCAAGACAACCCCAGCTCAAGCCAACAAAGCTTCTCACTCTCACCAATCAACAACTGAGACTGATGACTCAGACAATGACTAGACGATGACTAGACGATGACTCTTCTGACGACAATTCCAATGAATCCTCTGGCTCTAAAGTCGGTCAATTCACAGATGTTTGGTCTAAGAAGGCGGCAACAAAGGTGAAAAAGAAGGCAAAGAAGAAGAAGAAGTTGATCACTGATAATGAGAATCCGTTCCTTAACAATCTCTCCCCAGCCCAACGGAAAATGGCTGAGGCTGCTGACCCCAAGCTGAAGAATGATCAGGAGCGTCACAAGCCCGATCCGTTGTTCTTGATGGTTTTACCAGGCGAGATGGAGGGCACCTACATCCTGGTGTGTTGCAAGAAGTTTGGACAATTGGCTCATAACGTCTTGAAGGGCCTGGTCCCTTTTCTGACTCATCACCTGTATGAGCCAACTCCGACAAAAACCGATCAAGCCCTTTGTAAATGGGTTCTGCAATCAGAGATCAGTATGGCTCGGCGTAAGAACCTCAAATGGTGCACAAACACACTTTGTGCTGTGGAGGCTACCGCCTTGCCAGACACGGTTGAGGATGGAGTTCCTGGATGATGTGATGGAAGACACAACGGATGTCTACAATGGCCAACTCTCAATTGATTTGGATATGGCTAACAACAAAGACATTGATGATGGGAAGACCGTGACGGGAATGATGGACAAGATGCAGGAACAAGAGCAACAGCTGGAAGATGCCTTCAATGAGATCAAGATTTGGGACAATGCGCTGGAGGATCAGGAACGCGCCTTGGCACAACAACGTGCGGACAATGCGGCACTGCAAGCACAGCTTGCTGTCCTCCAGAGTCAGGCCAGCGATCTACCTACCATGATGGGTCAGCCATCTCCCACTCCACCCCACAACAATCGCGAGTCTCCTGAACGTCAAGCATTGACTCCACCGGTCAGATCTAGCAACAGAACCTTAGGCAAGTCATCCACCGGGCAGAGCACTATGGTTCCCAACACATTGACACAACCAAAGAAGGCCACCAAGCAGGGCAAGCCACCAAAACAACCAGCCAAGAAGGGCCGTATAAGTGCAGGTGTTCAATTTCAGGAACCATCCTCTGCCCAACCCTTGGCGGCCTTGGCTGTTCAAGTAGAAACGTCTATAAGAAGGCGGGTCGGGCTGCAATGAAGAATGCTGAGGAGGATGACATCATCCCTGAAGGACAGTGTGGGTCACGCAAGCAGCACCAGTCCATTGATCTTGCCCTATCCAAACGATTGATCTGGGACTCGCTCATCCTGGAAAGACGGTCTTCCGGCTGGATCTCGAACGACGCAAAGTCTTGCTTCGATCGCATCGTTCACTGGGTGGCGAAGACGGCCTTGCGGAGATTCGGCCTGCCGGTCACTGTCACCAACCTAATGTTCGATATCTTGGCCAAGGCTAAACACAGGGTCCGAGCTGGCTTTGGCAACTCGGATCTGACCTTTGGGCCCACTGGCGATGTTCCCTTCCAAGGCTGCGGTCAAGGCAACGGCGCAGGCCCGTGTATCTTGCAATCAGTGCCATCCTCATTGACGCCATAGAGGCCGAGGGATTTGGGTACATGAGCAACACTGCCCTCACTAACGAGGAGTTCTTCGCTTTGTGCTTCTGCTTTGTTGATGACACCGATGTCATGGAGTCCAACGACAACGTGGAGACGACTGGCGAAGACCTCCTCCCTTTGGTACAATCGGCTTTGGACCTATGGTCGGGTGGCATCAGTGCCACTGGTGGAGCTATCAACCCGGCGAAGTCCTTCTGGTGGCTGATTGATTTCAAATGGCGGCCGTCCTCTGGCACGTGGGTGTTTCGAAGGAAGGCTGAAATGCCTGGCGAACTGACCCTTCAAGACCCGACTGGGCCGTGGGCGACACTACGACGCCTCCAACCCGATGAAGCTGAACGGACCCTGGGAGTCATGATGGCCCCACTTGAGACCGGAACTGCACAACACCTTGCCCTGCGGGAGAAGGCCAAGAACTGGGCAGCCAAGTTCCTTCCCCAACATCTACTTCACTATGACGTTCTTCCCTTGCTCAAGGCAACCGCCATGAAAACTTTGGAGTACGTGATGCCCCTTTCCACACTGGGCCGCTCCGACTGGGTGTCCATCATGTCACCAATCCTCCAAGCGAGTTTGCACAAAGCTGGGGTTTGCCGTTCCTTTCCCCGCGTCGTGGTCTTTGCCCCTCTGAAGTACCAGGGATTGGGTATCCCGCATCCTTTCGCCCTTCAAGTCTTCCATCATCTCAGTTTTATAATGCGCCATTTGGCCAACCGTACCGAGACCGGCCAGTACCTGGAGGCCAACCTACAGTCCCACCAACTCGAAACGGGCACCTCCTTTCCCCTTCTTCAACAAGAACCCACCAACACCGGGATCCTTGCCTCCAAAACATGGCTCAAACGGGGTTGGATCGAGCTCGACTCATTGGGCATCAGAGTCGAGATCTCCTCCCCTCCCTTGTCCCTCCACTGTGTCGACGATCGTCTCTTGATGGACATCTTCATCGATGCCTTGGTCGACCAAGAGGACTTGCTGTGGCTCAACTAGTGCCGCCAATATCTCCGATGGTCGTTCCCTGACGGCAGCTTCTCTTGCCGGCCACCCCTCTGGACACTTTGTTACCAGCTACAATTGGCCCCGAACTCGACGCCCTGGCCCCTCTCACTGGGACCTATGGCGACGCTTCCTCTCTCAAGCTGTCCTCCGCCCCTACAGCCGCCGTCGCCGATTGTTGCAGCCCCTCGGACCGTGGTCTGATTCGCTAGACCGCTGGACCTGGCTCTTCTCTTGTACCACTTTGATCCTCTTCCATTGGACAGACAAAAACCTGGCAATCTACCGGCCCATCAACTCGCGTTCCCATAAGACCTTCCGAAGGGATCTTCACCACACCTGGACGGGCACCCTTCCTGGGGACGTCCAATGGGCCTCAGTCAACCTTCACCCACGGACAGCCTACATCACTGTCACGGGCACAGCCCCGGTAGATCTACCAGACCAGGAGTCCTTGCCAGCCTCGATCCTTCACATCTGGAGGGAATTGGCAGCCGACATGGACGACAATTTGGGATGGGTCCCGGAATACATCTACATTGAGGGTGACGAACAAGTCCTCCTGGAGGCACTGGAGAAGGGGAAGCTACGGGTGATCAGCGATGGCTCCTTCAAGCAACAAGTGGGCACAGCCGCTGTCCAGCTACGAACTTGACGAACTTGATGGGGGGGCGTGTGATGGGATTGCCGCGCTTCGCCAGGCCTTCTCGACTTGGCCCCACACTTTGATCTCTTGTTCTCCATCCGCGAAGCCCTCCAAGTTTCCAACATATCCTGGGCCGAACAACATGTGGATGGCCACGCTGACCGAACCAAGACATGGCGACAGATGTCTTGGTGGGAACGACGGAACTCCGAGGTGGACGACATTTTCCAGGGCTACGCCGACAAGCTGATCGCCACCGAGGACACGATCGCCACCAATCCCAAGTTCTTCTCCGAACCCTGTGCGATCTACATCGACAACAAGAAGGTCTCCTGCCTGGCCTTAGAATCGCCGTTGTCCTGCCGGAATTGATGGAATAATGGGCAGCCAAAGGCCGCCTCGCTCCCGAACACTTCCGATCGGTGGACTGGCCAATCGTGCACCGAGCGATGAAGTCTCTGAAGCCCGCCGAACAGCGCTTCATCACAAAACACACCGTTGGGATGTGCGGCGGCGGCAAGTTCCGTAAATGATGGGGCCTCGACTCCAAGAACCAATGCCCCTTGTGCGGCCTGGAGGAAGACCACCTACATGTCCCCCGCTGCCCTTCCGACCGCGCCAAGACCCAGTGGCAGCTCCTACTCCAAGAACTCCAAGAATGGTTCCAGTCCACCACCACTGCTCCACCCATTGCCCAATTCTTCGGGGCCCTCCTTCGCACTATTCGCACCCCTCACAACCAGCCTCAAACAGAGACTCCGTGGTACCGCCTACACGGAATGTCTTCTTCCGCCCTCACCCAAGTCTGTGAGGCCCAACTCCGCCTTGGCCCCCAATGTCTCCTCGAAGGCCTTCTCGTCCACGGCTGGGCCGACCTCCAGCAACAATTCTACCGCTCTCGCGGTAGTCGCCGATCCGGTAACCGCTGGGCTGCCAATCTATCTCGACAGCTCATCCTTATCGGTAAAGGCATGTGGAAGCATCGCAATGATGTCTTTCATTCTGACGACAACATCGTCAACCAACAGCGCGCGACTGCTCTCGATCGACGCATCCACGAAGAGTTTGACATGGGTCCTCGCGACCTACCTCAGAACCTTCGCCCTGTCATCCGTCGATCCCGCCTTGTAGACGTCCTCCGACTCCACCTGGCGGACAAGGAGGAATGGGTCCTCGTCATCTCCGAAGCCCGCCGCAAAATCAGACGATCTCTTGCAGGCAGGCGACGATTGATGTGGGAACTGACCCACCCTACTCCTCGCCCAGCAGCCCCCTGACTTACTTGTCTACATATTTACCAAAGTGATTCTGGTACTGGTACATCACAAGCCACACGTACCCCAGTCTAACACATACATATTCTCCACCCCACCTTGCGTGGGAGAGCCGATCGTCCCTTGACACTTTCGACTTGCAAGCAACGTTCCTCTATTGAACGCCTCCACGTGGTTCAAACTTTGTTGACCAAAAGTAACCTAGTTCCTGGCCTCTACCGCCGTATTACACCGGCAGTTGGATACTCTAGAAGTAGCATAATACCAATTAATGATTCAGTTATATATATCGGTTGTCATATCAATGGCCTCGCACTGTCCGGCCCAACAGGAACCACTGGAAGGTGTGGCAGGAACACCTTACTTGAGCACTATGACAGAATTGTATCAAGAACGGGTTTCATGACTTGGACCAATACGATTTGTACGTTAGCAGTCTTATGGGTCTTATAGTAATTAATAGTAAAATAGATATGATGACGTGTCGTCGGATGAGAACAGTTGGAACTTTGCGCACCAAGCGCATCAACTGTTCGTCAATTCCCGAACGACTCATCGTGTCGCGATTGCTCATCCTTCTCAATCGCTTTGGATTTCGCAGACTCCAATTGGGCCTAAAAGAGTTTCAATGATGTTTTTGGGCTGACAGTTGTTACTAGCTGTTGGCCCCCAATCCCCCAGCGCAAGCGCTGGTTTCCTCCAAGGGTGAGGTGGGACTAGGGTAATCTTAATAACTATCTATTCCTAGACTTCAAATTCACTCTGTCAAATACAGAGCAGTCTTTTCAAAAGGAATGAGCTGCAACTGAGCTGCAGCTCCTTCACCAACTTCTTTCACAACCTCTTTGGTACGTAGCTTTCCACTGTCCTGCTACTGTACCTTCTTTGCATACGTACTTGGGCGTTCCGATCAGTCCGTCCTTCGATAGCCAACACCTGCAGTGTTTTGTTTACCTTGAATTGATATCTTATCTTCTAGTGTAATCTCGAGCGTTCACCCAAGAATAATTATATTCTGTCAGATTAACAGTCGCAGTTACGCACCATCAGCTAACTGCCGCCGTTTTTTCCACAGAAAAATGACCTCTGCTTCCTTCAGAAGCACATTTACAAGCTTTTGCCACTTCATCGGCATTTCGGCCCACCGCAACACCCAAACTTGCGATCTGGCCCAGTCCTTTCCGACACCTACAGTCGACGACCAGAGTTTACCTCTTTCCTCTGGTTTATCAATCTCAAAGGTTTTATAGCTGCCGCGTTTCAAAGTCGACTAAACTTTATTTGGATCACCATAACCATCACTGTTGACGACTACGCGAAGACCCAACGGCACAAAAGGGTATTGGTTCCTATTTTATTTCGGTGGTTCTATATTTCGGTGGTTCTATATTTCGGTGTTCCAGCCCTATTGGAAGCCGAAGGGAGTTAAGCGCTGGGCATCCGCCGAACCCGTGCTTCCCCCACTTGTCGTCTTTTGCTTCCGGTGTTGAGAAATCCACCACAAAGACAGCTCGTGAGGTTCATTGCCCGGCTGTACTGCAATTAAACGAGATGGTTCTCGTCCCTAATAACAGACAGCGGCACACAGATCGGTTTTATTTTAAATCGACTGAAACTTGTTCTGGATTTTGTACATCCGTGAGTACAACTTCCCGCAGTCCTTCCCAGCACCCCCGGAGTTGATCGTCGTTGCGTGCACAACGACTTTCGGCGTGCTGCTTTTCCTTTTTCCACTTGACAACCAGCCAGTTTTCGACCGGGCACTTGTTGATCGTTGGAGCACCGGGACGCCTATACCCGTAAAGGTCGAGGGTTTTTTTCAGCCTCTTGTAGTCTTCTGCAGCCAGTCTCTTACAGACTCAGAAGACAAGTCTCCGTATTCACATCTGCAATCGACCAACTTCGGTCGGTCATTTTGCTGATTGTTGAATACGGCGGAAACGGATTTAAGAAGGTCAAGGGAGTTTAAAAGTCTATAGAAAAGAGACCACGCCTTGTTCCAATTCGTTGGGACCTTCGCTTCTGTTCTGACCTGCAAGACGTTCAAGAAAACCAGGAAAGCCTGCCAGCAATCCTTGGGACTAGTGTGACCGTAGGGTATCCACTAGTACAGAACGTCAATTCCTCGAGCCCTTTTTGTTAGGGATTTACTCGACCGACCTTTGCACCTAAGAAGTTTTGGGACAGGCATCGTCCCTAGAGTCTTCGCTCTCGTGAGAGGACTCTTCCCCTACTTTTCCACCCCACAACAACAAACCAGAAATACCAACTACTTGGAGCGGTATGAACTCTACACCCGCTCCTCCTGCCGGTGCTGCCAACCAACCTGTCAGCCCTGCTACTTCAACTGTTGGCAATACTGCCGGTACGCCCGCCAATGCTACCGCGCCACCTGGTCGTACCCTTGCAAGCCTTGAGTTTGCTGTCACAACCCTCTTTCAAGAGCCCCTAGACAGCCCACTCATGCGTGCTCTTCGTCGCAATGGATGCTTGCACTTCATGCACCTCCTCTCTTACAACGAGAATGAGCTCCTTGCATTGAAGTACGATGCACCCGTCATCGACCAATACGGGGTGGATACTGGCCAAACTCAGCTTACCCAGCTTGAGCGGCCCCATCGTGGTACTGTTCGGGCCTTACTTGGGTATGCTTATCTTCGTCAAAACGTCCATTGCGATCCAATCACCCCGATCAATTGCATGCACATTGACGTCCAAGCATTCCTAAATTATCAATGTAGTGGTGATTTTATAGTTTTTAATAACTCTTCTTTACCACAACCTCTTGTATCTAAGCCTGATCATCGTACACCCGCTGATTCGTTCCAGAAGAGCTTGAAACTCGATCCCGACACATACCCAACTCTCAACACTGATGAAGAGTGGGACAGCTTCCATCGAACCTTTTGTTCCACCGCACGCGTCCATGACACACTGAATGTCTTGGACCACTCCTATGTGCCCAAATCCGTGGACGAACGGGACCTCTTCCAGAAACAGCAGGCCTTCATGTACACCATCTTCCTCCACAAATTGCAGACCAACACTAACAAATCTTTGGTGCGCAAGTACCAAGTCAACTTCGATGCCCAGCAGATCTGGGCTGAGCTCTCCAATCACTGTACTACATCTGCAGTGGCCGATATGCAAGCTAGTGATTTGATGACTTGGCTGACTACCAAGAGACTTGTCAAATCGGACTGGACAGGCAAACATTATGCCTTTGTCCTCTATTGGCTGGAGCAGGCTTGTACCTACAACGAAGTTGCTACTGACAAAATGGCAGACTCTCAGCTTCGCATCCTGCTTCGAAATGCTGTCCAACCGACTACGTGTCTGCGACAGCTCCAGAATAATTCTAGACTCTTGTCCGCGCAGACCGGTAAGTCGTTGACCTACCTCCAGTACATCGAGCTTGTCAAACAAACGGCTCTGCAACACGACAAAGCCATGGAAGGCAAGACCACTCCCTCTGGCAATCGTCAAGCACTGCTCCGTGATAGTTACAATCAAGATCATGATTATATCAATGATTACGCTACTCCTGATTTTGACTTGGACACTGATCGCCGTACTATCGAAGCCTTCCAAGCTTCTTCTCGTCGCCCCACACGTCCTAGACTTGACAATGCTACCTGGCAGCAACTGGATGACCAAGCTCGTCGTGCCTGGCACCAACTCCCAGACGCGGCCAAGGCCATCATCCTCAAAGGCACGTCCTCCAACCCACCACCTGGCCCCTGCGCAGCGTGAGAGCATGGGGAGCACAGAGACTAGTACTCTCACTCATGCCCAGGAACTTGAAGATGTACCGCCTGATAAGCTACTAGCCTATCTTACCAACCAACACACTATGAAGCCTGGGGAGCTACAGCGTGTGATGTCTGATAAGTTGGCTGTCGTACCGGCTACCAAACGCACACCGCCTCCACCTCAACAAGAAGTCAAGCAACACGAGTTGACGCTTAATGGGATAACATATAGATCGGTTAATAACCATACTATTATCTATTCTATCCAGAAAGTCAACACCCGTAAACACCTAGCTTTGATTGATAGAGGTGCCAATGGCGGCATTGCTGGAGATGATGCTCGCATCATCCACAAATCCAATTGTACTGTTGACGTACAAGGCATTGACAATCACCAAGTGACTGATATTCCTATCGTCACTTTGGCTGGATTAATCCACACCCAACGTGGACCTGCCATTGCCATCATGCACCAACAAGCCTACATTGGAAAGGGTCAGTCCATTCTGTCTAGTGGACAAATGGAACACTTCAAGATCGTCGTGGACGACAAGTCTACCAAAGTTGGTGGTCAACAACGCTTGACAACACCAGATGGCTTTGTCTTACCACTTGACATCAGGAATGGCCTTCCATACCTACAAATGCGACCACCAACAGATCGAGAACTGAGTAATCCTGACATTCCACATGTCGTACTCACCTCTGACACTGATTGGGATCCAAGTGTACTGGATCATTCGATTGAGGATATGGAAGAATGGGCAAAGTCCGTCCCTGACTACGACTCTGAGGATGAAGAACGTCCGTTTGATCTTGTAGGAGTCCTTAAGAATAATAAGGCTGTTACTTCTTTCAAGGAGTCTAAACTAGATGAAACTATTGATTATTTTGAGAATTTCAATTGTGTTCTTCCGACTGATGGACTATACAAGCAGCACCACCGAGCATGTGAAGACCTTACATGGTTTGAATGCAACATGGCTGATCTATTTGGCTTTGGTGCAGCACCAGAAGATTCACCCATCCCTGAGTGTTTCGAGGTCTATGAGGCTTGTAAGCGTCCTTCAGTGCTGTTTGACCCAGGACAACCAGTCAACTACGATATCGAATCAGCTCCTTTGGAAGCCAATTCTTTCAAGGACCTCATACTCGATTCGGACAAGCCGACCCTGAGGCGCAGCCCACGCCATAAGGCTAGGAAGACACCTCATGGGGAGTCAGGTCGTCCTCCACCGCCAAGAGTACATTTCGATGATACTCTGACTGACGCACCACCGGTCTATGCCACGGCAGGCCCTAAGACTAAGAAGCGTCAACGCAATTGGGAAAAGCTACGGCAATACTTTGCGTGGCTGCCTAAACTAGTGATTCAGAAAACTTTTGACTGTACTACTCAGTTTGCTAGAATTCCAATGAGTGCTCACTTGCAGCGACACTTTCGTTTGCCTTTTCCAGCGCTCAATGTTCAACGTCGTGACAAACCCGTCGCTACTGATACCGTATTTGCGGATACGCCTGACATTGAACATGGTCACATCGCCGCACAATTCTTTGTCGGTACGCGATCACTTGTGAGCGACCTCTATGGTGTCTCCACCGATGGACAATTTCTGCAGACACTGCAAGATAACGTCCGCAAGCGAGGTGCTCCTACCAAACTTGTGAGTGATCGTGCACGAGCCCAAACGTCAAAGGCTGTACAAGACTACTTACGATGGTTGTTCATTGATGATTGGCAAAGTGAGCTACACCGACAGAAGCAAAACCCAGCCGAACGACGCTACCAAGATATCAAACGACTCGCTAATAGAGTAATCGATAGAACAGGTGCCCCACCTAGTCTATGGCTTTAGCCTTACGTTATGCCTCGTTTGTATACAACCACAGCGCCGTTGAGAGCCTTGGATGGCTTCCACCCCTTCAGGTCCTCACCGGGACCACCCCTGATATAAGTGTATTGCTACGTTTTCAATTTTATGAGAAGGTATACTTTAAACTTCAGGAGCCTAGTTTTCCATCCGGCTCTCCGGAGGCCATAGGATACATGGTTGGCATTGCAGAGCATGTTGGCCACGCAATGACCTACAAAGTTCTTGACCCAAAGACCAATACTGTTCTTTATTGGTCTGAGCTACGTAGTGCCCAATCACCTACGGACCCCAACAAGAGCCTTGAAGCATCTGATGGGGAGGAACCGACACCCCCTACTATCATTAAATCTTATTCTGATAAAGTTCCTGATGATAACTTGTCTTTAATCTATGATAGAGATGAGAAGCTGCGTTCAGATGACGCCAAGGCCTTGGTCCACAACCGTGATCTTATCGGTCGGATCTTCCTTCTTGAGCCTGATGACGAAGGTTACGTACACCGAGCTAAGATTGTTGACCTTATCGATCAACATAAAGAAAAGACAACCAGCCAACCTGAGCACATCCAATTCCGTGTAAGTGTCAATGACGATGAGTACGAAGACGTCATGGCCTACAACGAGATCCTGGAGAGACTTGAGGCTGACCAGGAGAACCCAACTGTCTGGAAATTCAAACAGATTGCCGGACATCAGGGACCACTTCACCCAAGTCATCCATCATACATGGGATCCAAGTACAATGTGACTATGGAGTGGGAGAATGGGGAGATCACTCCTGAGCCACTGAGTGTCATAAGATGACCCAGTCGCCTGTGCTATCTATGCTAGAGATAACAACTTATTAGACCATGATGGTTGGAAACGTTTTAGATCTATAGCTAATAGGCAAAAGAAGCTCCTGAGAATGGTAAATCAGGCCAAGCTTCGATCGTTCCGTACTGCACCCAGGTACATGTATGGATTCGAAATCCCGAAGGACTACAATGATGCTCTTCGTCTGGATCGGATCCATGGCAATACTAAGTGGCACGACTGTACGAAGTTGGAAATGGACCAACTTGCCAAATATAAAGTGTTTGTAGATATTGGCAAGGGAACTCCAATTCCAAAGGGATTCCAAAAGATCCGAGTTCACCTTGTGTACGCCTGCAAACATGACGGCAGACACAAAGCCCAACTTGTGGCAGATGGCCACCTGACTTCGGTACCCGTCGATAGTGTATACTCCGGCGTGGTTTCCATTAGAGGCCTGAAGCTAATGATCTTCCTTGCCAAACTAAACGACCTGGACCTATGGGCTACAGATATTGGTAATGCCTACCTAGAAGCTTATACTAGTGAGAGAGTAGCTATTGTAGCAGGACCAGAGTTTGGGGAGCTAGAAGGACACACACTTCTTGT
>CAKOGP040001770.1:331386-435804 GCA_933822405.4 Cylindrotheca closterium | reverse complement strand
TATATACAGCGTGGACCTGTTGTGTGACGAATACTGAGTCGTGCTGCACCTGTTGTCCAGCGGCTGTCTGGAGTCGATGTCGCGACCGCCACAACTTTCTTTTTCTCTGGAAGAGTCTCTGATCAGAGTGACGTATCCCACAGAAGATGCGTACATTACCTTAGTAAAAGGATTGTTACCACGACCTTAACGCGGTATTTAATGTTGTCTTGTTAGTCGTGTGTGCTGATACACGGCATACGCGTACGTGTAGGGGTACCAGGTACTGCTGATACACGTGGTACTTGTACCTGGTACTGATGTGTTGCTTCAACCAGCTGCACAGAACATCAATCGGGGAGGTAGTAGAAATCTACTGAATGAGAAACCGATATGTTGGTGCTTCATCGTGAGTAGGTAAAGGTACAGTAGGTACAGTACTAACAAGAGTAGCGGTACTCACAGTATTAAAATATAAAATACTCCTGGTTTGGTGAAACTAGTTACCTCGTAAAGTTACTAGTTGGATACGCCTTCCTTACTTCTAGCTCTCTTCTAGTAGTATCGACGACTGTCACCAGTAAAGCACAGACGCCGGCGTCTTGCTCGCTCGTCAGTCGGCGGAAAAACGACAAAGTTTTTTATATTTGTTTGTCTGTGTCTATATGCTCTTGTGTGTATGGTGGTCAACTGCGAATTCCTGACACCCCAACACCAAATCCCAAATCCCAATAACCCCAACCAATCTCAGTCTCACGTGCAGACACGAAGCATAGTAAGCAAAGCTGCTCTGGAAAAGAAGACGAGACACTTTGCAGATCACCAGGAGGTCTGGAACACACTAGTGATGTCGGTTTCCACGTGCGAGGGCTCGTAGAATTGCCCAAATGGGCTGTTCAAAATTTTGACTTCTGGGCGGATCTCCTCATTATAGCGAAGGACAAAACGACGATGACGATGGAATGACACCAATCCTTGGTTCTCTAGCTGGAAACAGAACCCAAAAGGTGAATTCACATTCTTGGTGATTCTGATACGAAACAAAGAAGATGTAACGGTCAGCACACCGATAGAAAAATCGAATTTGATATTTGAAGGTAAGGTTTATTTACAGTTGCGAATATACTACGTACTTCAAGCATAGCTTCACGGAAGTTTGAAGCGAGGAAGAGTGTCGCAATATTCTTGGAGGCTACTCGTAAACTACAGAGCTCACAACAGAACGCAAAGTACACGTAGCATGTACCGAAAGTAATGTCGACTAACCGAGATTCATTCTCTATTTAAGTCCCAGACACGGAAAACACTTCAGACGTTGAAATACAATCAGTCGGTATTTTGATGGCTTGAGAGACTGAATGATTCGATAGGAACGTCACTATGTGAAACCTTCTAGACTAGTATTGCCTCTTGCAATGTACCATAGCTTGTTGGTGGCAAATGGATACATATCATCTGTTGAATAAAGGCTTCTTCTGTTAATACAACAGGCGTCACTTGCAAGAAAACTGCCTGTTTTATAAAGAGTTTACCATTTTTCACTATTTGATTATGCATCATCTTCCAAATGCAAACAAGACCAGATGACGCGTAAGTTTTTTGCACACCCAGCCGTGTCGTCGTTGTATGCAAACAAGTGCAGGATGCCAATTGGGCTGGTGGCCGCGCACAAAGGCGAGATTTGCAATGAATCAAAAATCTAGCGAGTCAATACTTGCCATCGATTGTCCTGATTCCGCTCGACTGAGACTTTTAAGAGCTGGCGGAGAATAACCAGGGTCCTCCAAACCGACAGACAAGCTTATTTGACAATCCCTTGTAACAGCAAATCCATTCAAGATAATATTACCATCCTTCGATTCTTTCAGGTGAGGTGACAAAAGCCCTGCACTTTCGGATCGAATGGATGCGTCAAACATATTGGTCTTAGGCGTACCGTCGGAACGAACGGATGTATCGAACATATTCGTCTTGGGTGTACCATCGGAACGTTCAGACAAAGTGAATACATTATTGTGAGAGGCTCCGACGGCATGGTCTATTCGCTTCGGAATTGCACCGTCGCTCTGAGCATGTTTAAGCGGCGATGACGACATTACAGCACTTTCGGATCGAATGGATGTGTTGAACACTTTCATCGAAGGTGTACTCGTATTTTCGGATTCATCAGATAAAGTAAAGACACTATTGTGCGAGGCTCCAACAGCATGGAAGATGTCAGTATC
Source organism: Cylindrotheca closterium (assembly GCA_933822405.4). Lineage (NCBI taxonomy): Eukaryota > Bacillariophyta > Bacillariophyceae > Bacillariales > Bacillariaceae > Cylindrotheca > Cylindrotheca closterium. The sequence continues at coordinate 433,600 of CAKOGP040001770.1, read as the reverse complement.
TGACTCGGCGATCTCAGACAATGCCATGATTGTTGGGGAAGATCGATTGACAGCCTCGCCCTTTCCTGGTATGAACAAGAACGTCGACCGTCTTCTCTGCGGCACTAGACTCTCTTCAACATCATTCAAAGCACCATCTCGGAGCATAGAAGCTTCGAACCGAAGGGCATTCTCGAAATTTCTGGCGCTCGGACGATTTGTCAAGTCTCGGTCCCACGTACGATGCAGAAGCTGTTTCAAGTTTGAGGATAGTTTCTTTGGTACTTCAGGGCGCACTATCGTCCCATTTGTGCTCCAAACATTCTCTCGGAAATCTTCTATGCTCTTCTGGCTGGAATAAGGCAGTCGCAACGTGATAATTTCCCAGAGCAATAATCCAAAACTATAGATATCGCAGGTTTCGTTGTACTTTTGTCCCAGAGCAACTTCGGGACTCATGTATCGCGGCGTGCCTGCCATAGCTGTGAGTTTGAAGGCAGTGTCTGATCCCTTGAGGTCCAACGGGATTTCCTTCGCCAATCCGAAGTCGAATATTTTGATGTCGCCCCTCACATCAAAGCCAATATTCGTTGGTTTGACGTCTCTGTGGATGATGCGATGACTATGAAGATAGGCCAGAGCCGACGCTAGGTCTGAAGCAAATGTCAGTCTCGTGGCCAACAGTTTCTTCCTCTTGGACTTGTCTTGTCTTCGGAGAATGCGAACCAAGCCACGATGCTTCCGTTGTTTATTCTTCCATTTTAGTAAGCGAGCTGCTAGCGTATCATACAAACGATCAAGTATGAGAAAATAGTTCTCACTGAACATCTCCTCCATCGAAATCCCTCGTAGCTTGATAATGTGTGGGTGTTGAATCGAACTTAAGAAGAGTGTCTCGTTGGCCAGGTCTGTCATTCCATGAAGGAATTTGTGAACATCTTCGACTGTTGTCTTGGCTAGTCTTTTGATGGCGTATCTAGCATCTCCGTTGCTTCGATGACAATGCCTAGCGATGAAATTCCTGGATTCAATCTCTCCGTCGTGAACGCTGTCATCGAGACCTTCCTTTCCTTCCTCAATCACCATTGAGAAGCCTTTGGCGCTATAAACCGTACCAAATCCGCCCTTGCCTAGTATCAAACCTTCAGCAATTTCCGTATTGAGGAACCGCGGAATCTCCGCAACGTTCTCCTCTGCCACAAATCGGCACTTTGACAGATTTTGCTCGTACAAACATTTGGCAACCTCTGGAGCGGATTCTTGAAGAGAGTGAAGGGCTTCTGAGAACTCGAGAGAGGCTGAGAACTCGAGAGAGGAAGAAGGGAACGATCTCGACGTTTTAGTTCTATCAAGGCTTGTCGACATCGTTCGTTCTTTGGTAGGCTGCTTTCTGATGAGAAATATAATATGTGGATGATGAATTTGTTTTGCTTTTCTGAAACTCTTTTTGGCGCTTTTATAATAATAATTCACAGTTCGCCATCAGTGATGTGGTCCGATCATGCGGTCTCGTTGCAAATATTGATATTCCACTTCAGACGAGCCTAAAAATACTAGCAGGGTTGCTTCCCTGTGACCTTTTGCACATTTTATTAGAATAATGTCTATTGCACTATTTTTGAGGCTCACAGCATATAGAACATATGATTAATTTTAAAAAACACAGTATCGTACCCGATCCCGTCGCAGTAAGGAATTTTAGGACCTATTGTTCGTGCTCCATCAAGCTCCAGAGAAGGGAATGACCATCATGCTACGGTAGGTACACTTATACCCACCGTACTCGTATCATTGGTATTACTTCATATTGTATGATAACGGTTGCCTCAAATAATTTACCATTCACTACAGTACGATACCGGTACGGCAGAATACCTGCCTCATGCAGGAAGGACTGATAAAAAGTGAGCGACAAGCTGTTCACTCGAACAGAATAATTTTACTATGCTTGTATTACTAATTGCTTCGACTACCACTTTGAGTAGCTGCGGCACCACCGAAACGATTCGGCCATCGCAACATCATGTTCCAATGGCTCTTGCACCGAAAGCGCTTGAGACATCGAAATTTATTTTGGTGGTCGGTGCTTTTAGAGCTTGTTGAGGAACCGAAGAATGATAATTCTTTGATAGTAGTAGTAGTATGCAGTAGCTACACCAAGATGTGACCTCTTTCTACAGTGGTTTCTATCAGCTATCAGCAATCTCAGATATATTGCTTATGATTGCAAGCATACCCAATTGAAAATCTCAGGAACCAACTATATCATTCATCGCTAACCATAACTATTATTCTATTTCCTGTAGGTATTAAATATCTTCATCCACAGCACTCTGAACGGCTTCTTCCACAGTAGGATGAGCAAACTCAAAACCAGAATCCAGCAGCTTTTGTGGTTGTGCTCTCGTTCCGCCAAGTAGAATTTCTTCACCCATTTCTCCAAAGAGGAGTGACACCGCAAAGCTTGGAAACGGCAAAATGGTTGGCCGACGTAACACTTTGCCAATAGCACTCGTGAATTCCGCATTGGTGCATCCACTAGGAGCACACATGTTCACTGGGCCATTTAGACTGGGAGTTTGTAGGACATGGATCATGGCCCGTGCCATGTCTCTGGCGGAGATAAAGGGAAAGTACTGCTTTCCGGATCCCACAATGCCTCCTCCACCCAACAAGAAAATGGGATATAATTTGGCCATGGCACCACCTTTCGTCGACAAGACGACACCATTGCGCATTTTCACAACTCGGGCTCCACTGTCATCTGCCTCTTGTGCGGCTCCTTCCCACTTGCGGCTGATTTCCGCCAGAAAGCCAGTGGATTTGGAAATATCGGCCGATTCGTCAGCTGCCTTAGCCCCCTCGAAAAAATCAGGACCATATGCCCCCACACCTCCAGCTACTAGAAACGAGGGTTTCTTTTCGCTTTTAGCAATTGCCTGGGCAAGAGCCCGAGTAGTAATGACTCGAGAATCAATGATTTCCTTCTTTTTGGCATCCGTCCAAGGTCGAATTCCAAGTGGCGCGAGTGGACCCGACAGTCCTGTGGAAATATTCTCTCCCGAAAGATGTACGATAGCATCCATGTCTTGGAGTGCAGAAGGATCAATAACTTCTTCGGGGGTCTTTCCATTCGGATTCCACACCAAACTGGTATTTGCTGAATCATCGTTTAATGGCTTTTTGTCAGCCTTGGAACCTCGTTTCAAAGCAACGCACCGAACTGGCTTGCCATTAATGGAACCTATGTTGCTGATTTCATCTCGTAATGCTGTACCAATCAATCCGCTGGCACCTGTAAGGCCAATCGTAAAATATTTGTTGTCGTCATTCAATGAAGATGACGATGATGATGATGATGTGGACAACGATCGTAGAGAGGAGCCTCGACGGAATAATTGATGACTCAAATTGGTGGCTTTGGATTGTCGACTGGCTACTCGTGTGGATAGCTGTACAGCGGCAAAGATGACAGTCATGGTAGATGGTCTGCTGTGCATATCCGGCAATGGGATACTAGGGATGATTGTGATTGATGATTCTACCCGTGACGGTACCGGTATGCGACATCACCCATCATCGTCGTCTCGTCGTCGTTCCGGTTTGGTGGAAAATGACGTGTTGGAATAGAATTCGATACTGACATTGGTCGATTGAGTCGACTGAAGTCCCACAAGAGCCATACCCGCATACCCACAAGAAACCTGTGTTGAGTAATGACCCGCCCATGATAACAGGTCATTCTCATCTATCCAACGTGCCTAAACCTCGATTTTGGATCAGTCTTTCTTCCGTCTTGGCAGTCCCCAGAGAGGATGCACTACCAGGAAGTGGAGTATACTGGTAGAGAGAGAGCCAGTTACTTGTTAGCTCAGTCGACTACTATGAGTCAATACACTGACGTCGACGACTGTCACTGTAATTTGTCATCGCATTTTTAAAAAACGACAACAATGGCCTACCGGTACAGTACAGCATCAGATTATAATATATGAGGAGTCATCATTTACAGTATTGAGTATGTAGCCTTTGTTGAAAAATGATCGAACGAGTCGATTGATTCATTCACCCCGTGAGGATTAGGACGAACAGAAATAGTGACACATAAGAAGGGGATTTTGTTTTTGTTCATCACTCTCCAATCCTATCGGTAATTGTACAGTACCAGTATAGTATCTGGATTGAAATATGCAGGCGAAATGCTACTACTTTGTTCAGGTTACCGTTATGTTAAGGATTCTGGTTTCTCTCCAACATTATGCCACCGCATGCTGTTCGATACAATCCGTTAAAGTCTCGCTTTCCCCTCTTATTTCCCCCTGCTAACGCGGATTCATTCTGCCACCAGCTACTAAAAGAATCCGAGAAATAATAGCGAAGAGGCCTCTCGAAACCGGAAATTTTGACCCGTCATCCAGCACATATCGCGCATCATACAGTACAAGTATAAGGTGAAACAATTATTTTTCGTGTGACCATTACCATAGTAGGACTATAACATGACGAACCTAACCACAATGATGTACGATTGGAGCGGATTGTTTGAACATCCTTGGTTTGAAGAGATTTCCTACTGGAGCGTGTACAATGCTGTTGCTCGGCTATTTTTGAACACCTTCGGCATCGTCTTTTTATATATTTTGTACGTAGGATGGTGCTTCAAAGAATGGGAGAAACACATGTCCGGACAACGCGTCACGCGGCGGAACAAGTCATCTCCCAGCAATCTGAAACTCCCTGACATGAAGAGGTGCGTCCTTTTGTGATTTAAGGTGATGATACAATTGCTATCATTGCTACTCTTGCTCATTACCGCATCGCACACAGAATGTCAGAAAACAAGCAGCGAATCGTCGAAAACTCCAAATTTCATGAACTCTTTGACGACTGTGAATTAATAAACAGCATGTTTGGCCTGAAAGAAACAAAGAGGAGAAACAGTCTCTTTCGTGAACGAGCCATGAGGACCATTTCGTTGACTCCTGGAAAATTGGCATCCTTGCGAGGTTCCGTGATGGGGTCATTGAACATGGTAGAGCCAGCAAAAGAACTTGACATGGACCACGTCTACGTTGGATTCTTTGACTTTCTATGGGCGTATACATTCATCGGCCCATGCTCCTACTATCTTTGGAAGAAAGGTAAGTACTTATCTGGTGGCAACATTGTTGTTTTTGTATCCAACTCTCGGAATTATGGTGTCTATAACACATACACACACCCAACTCATCTGAAATCGTCCTACTATATTATACTATACTATATAGGCACCCTCATGTTGAGGCTGCGGGACTACCTGTCCAGCAATGGTTATATCACACCCGCTCCTTGCGATTACGAGAGTATGTGTGCGACACTTTTGCTAGAGCAGACCCAAGCCATTCATTATTATGCTAGAACCAATCCGGATAGTGAGCGAGGCAATGTAGCTGGTTTCTACTTTGCGAATTTCCCCTACGTGGATGAGAATTGCGAATACCGAGTCGCTGATTTGTTTGCAGTCGAAATTGATTTAGATACCAAGAAATTTGTCGATGGAAAACTGGACGATCTCGTTCTGAATGCGTCGGAAACAATGATTCTGCTCTGGTTCAATACCATTGCGGCACAACATGTGAAACTCCATTCGACAGCCAACTGGGGTCTCAATCTGGACGAAACACTGGAAGATGTCAATCCATTCTTTCGCCGGAATAGCGTTGTCACTGTCATGTACAATTTCTTTGGATACACTTGCTTTAATAGATTCATGAGGATTTGGGCAGATGAGGGTATGGTTTCGGAAGGCTGGGCCAACGAAGACAAGCCCTTTGTGCAATGCGTGAATCATGGAATTGAAGACAACGTCTGGCAACATTCGCAAATCAAGGAACTCGTCAAATACTCGGACTTTATCCATTTTGTTGTCAGTGTTCGGGCAATCTTCATGTCGGAATTTGCAAAGTGCAAACACATGTTTCCTGGAACTGATGGAGAGGCCATGTTTGTTGGAACCGTGCTTCACTCGTTGGACCATACCCTGATGGATTGGAATATGGTGGATCCGCTTTGGTTGGATGTCGATGATCCTAGATTTGGCAAGATGGCAGAGGTCGGTCGAGTGGTCAAAGCCGGCTTTGTATCAGATGTTCCAGGTCTATATTTCCACAAACGCTTCAAGGGCAGTGGACATCCCTTTTATGAGACTGTATATGCAAAAGCAGCAAAGATCAACAAGAAGCTTGCAGATCATATGGACACTTGTATCATCAAGTAAGCACCAACCAGTCTGCACATGCTGATGAATTTTGAAATATGGGCACTAGTAGGACTACGGAACTTTCATCCTTGCTTCCATCAAGTAAACAGCAGTCTTGTGATGCTTGTTACTTTTGGTCGATTCACTATCGTCCTCCGAGGTATGATTGTTGCGACAGCAATGTAGAAACAACATTTATGCCATACCTGAGCGGTGTGGCCAGTCGAAATGGAACGGTGCCCTGCAAAATTCGATTGTATTTGTTGCCACGAAACCCACAAATTGAAAGTACGCGCCTTTGTATTATACTTCAAGTAGAAGAGCGCGATATTAGGCATATGTAAGAACAGTAAATGTTGTAGTTAATATCCATGCTAGGAACTCTTCTTCAAGTGCGAGTTCAGAGCACACGCTACATACAATATGCAATCTGTGATATCCTGATTCACTCAGACTCAGCCATTGTTTTAGTTCTAGGTTCTAGGCTATAAACCTTGATCCTAACGGGAATGGTTGGGTAGAGGCGTCACTTTCGAGGAAAAAGGAGCTTCTTCGATTGTACAATAAAAAGAAAGCTGTCGCTCGTTTACCAGATCCCGGCCACCGGCTGAGTCATTCATTCATTCTTATCTAGAGATGCTGTATGCATTCTACACTGGCCTTGATGACATGCGTTTAACCATCGTCCTCGTCGTTGCCCGAATTGAACCCTCCCAGTGCCTGCCGGCAATCATAAGCAATGAGTTGAACTGCTGAAGCAAGATTGAGAGATCCAAAGGTAGGATTCGTCGGAATACCAAGCATGACATGGCATAGCTCAATATCTTCTTTTGACATTCCCGCTCGTTCATTCCCAAAAACAAAGGAAATCGATTTGGCTTCAGTGGCACGCGCCAAGTCTTCCAAAAAGGGCCGAGGTTCGCAAAATTGTCGTTCGTTCAAGTCCCGCGATTGTGCCATATCCACGGGCATTCCAGTGCCACACCAAACATCCGTACCTTCTAATGCTTCATGCAAGGCTTCATATACTTTGGCTCCATCCAAGACATCAGCTGCGCCACTGGCCCTGTCCTTACATTTTTTCCGAATCAAAACTTTGGGATCGTGGGGTTTCACTAGGACAAGCTCATCAAAGCCCATGGTTTTCAGTGCCCTTGCGGATGCTCCCACATTTCCAGGGTGGTGCGTTTGTGTCAGAATAAATCTGGCTCTCAGTACCACTGACAAAAAGATACACGGAAATGGAGGCTTCATCTGGAACAGACGTTTTTGTGGATATAGATACGGTATAGAGACTCTAATTTTTTGTTTTTGCGATCGATACGTTGGATCATCATCAATACCAATATGTCACTTTATGGCAGATGAAGAGACTGAATGAACGATACGATAATCTATCAAAGAAATCGAACAGTGTGCCTGCGGTCTATACGTTGGACGATTGAAATACTGTCGACTAGTCCGAGCGCAATAAATTGTGGAACTCCTGCAGTTATTTTTTTACCAAAATAAAGGATGATGACCGAAGCCAAGAAAACGACTCAATCTTAGAGAGCCATTGGCCATCTCGCACTTCGTCTTCTTTCCATGCATTGCTAGCTCACGAAGCTATTATAGGTCCCATTTACTCACCTTGAATGCTAAGAGAGACTAGTTTGATTGAAAATCTATTTCAAACTTTGGACAAGACATGCTTCGTAGGCAAAAAGTACGGTATCCAGCAATAAGATCTTCTTTCTCACGACAAGGATCGTTTGCTTCCTTCAGACAAGCAGGGCCTGGTCATGACCTCTCTGAGGCCCAAATATGAAGGGGGGAGGGACATGATAATGGAAAATGCAAGAAGCTTCATCGAGCAAAACAATTGTACTCTAACGTAGACGGAAGAACTGACAGAAAGATAGAGTTCTTTCTTTCTTTCCCATCCCACCACACCCTGTTGGGCCTTGACACGATCTTCGTGTCAAGGTTTGGCAGACAAGCAAGTCAATCTGAGACTGGTCCTTTGAGTCGCCTGCCTCACGCGCAACTGAAACGAAAAGGACCAGCTTCACACCACAACCCACCAGAGTCACTCCAAAGAAACACCAAGCAGAAGAACCAGAACGGAAGGCGCCAGTTGGCTATCGACCTTGGCGTACCATTCACAAGCTGTCGAGCAGGATCCGTTGTTTCTCCTTCTGGCAGCATACAACTATCCTATACTATCCTATACTAGTAGCTAATGGCTCGGAGGAAGAGTGATTCAAAATGGAGGAAGCAAAAGCCACAACGCAGCACCAAACATATGGGACCTACAGCAATTGCTCATCCTTCTCAATCGCTTTGGATTCCGCAGACTCCAATTGGGTCTAAAAGAGTTTCAATGATGTTTTTGGGCTGACAGTTGTTACTAGCTGTTGGCCCCCAATTACTAGCTGTTGGCCCCCAATCCTCCAGCGCAAGCGCTGGTTTCCTCCATTCGGCCATCTTGTTGCCGTCCAGGGTGTGGTGGGTGGGAAAAAACGCTAGTGCCCGACGTGATCAACAAGAACATTGGTCAAGCGTTGCATCAACGGCTCGGACTGCGGGTGTGAAGATACCGAAAAACTTCATCGGAGCGCCACCGACCGAGTAGTTTGATGAGACTAGTCGGGATATTGCCTTCCAGAAGCGCGGTAGCCCCGGTGCATCGAAGAGCACCAATTGTGGGAGTTCAATCAACCTCCATGGAGAGAGCAACTGCTCTCAAATATTTTGTCATCATTCGATCTGTGACATTGCAAGGGACTCCAAACTCGGAGTAGTAGGTAAACAGGGGGGTGTTGCCAGTTGTGTGTTGACTCTGTCGAAGGTGTCAGACAATGGCAATCAGCGTAGCTGTTGGGTTGTCACCATTAAATGACGTGCCCAAAGCGATCTTTTTGTCTGGCACCACATTTTTTTGCTTGTCAAATATCAGACTGGCGAATGTCACAAGTGACGTGTCCAGGAGGCAAAGGGGAATGACGTCGCCACAAAATTCTGCGTCGTTGATACGAAAAAACACTTGCTTCAACTTGAAGGGAAATTGCGTTCCCGCTTTTAACAGAAATTTGCCTGGACGTATAACAAAAAGAAAAACCCCAACCACATCAATCGATTCATTGTATATATAACTGAATCATTAATTCGTTTTTATGCTACTTCTAGAGTATCCAACTGCCGGTGTAATACGTCTGTAGAGGCCAGGAACTATGCTGCTTTTTGTCAGATAAGTTTGAACCACGTTGAGGCATTTTTCAAGAAAAAATTGCTCTAGTCAATCATGTCAGGGGACAGATTGGCGCTCCCACTGTTGGTGGGGAAGTACAAACAAGATGCAAGAATATCTCCTGGGATACAGAGGAATTTTGTGGGTACCTTTTCCAAGGAAAGAATTGGATGCAATTCTCTCAAGTCATCTGTCAATGGGCAGATTGGCGCTCCCACTCTGTTGGTGGGGATTTGGAAAGGTAGACCAAGAAAATCGGTCTGCTGTATCTTTTCCAGAGAAAGAAACAAGACAAATATGCTGTACAACATGGAGGAAATGCAAGCATTGGGGTTGTCCTTCACCAGGTCAACCGTCAATAGGGTGGTAGAATTCGAGCGGGTTGTTGCCTCCAGACCTTCCTGAGCGTGCTCAGGTGCAGTCCTTGTCGATTTCAAAGCCATCTCTTGTGATTTTGCTTCATTCGAGCCCATGGTTGTTGGCCACTTCTGATGGGCAGCGCAGACATCATAAAATAGGATTGTTGTTGTGTGTAAATAGTTGAAAATTTTGTTCTGGTTCCAACCTTGTTTTGTGGACCATCCAATTGAGAATCTGTCCAAAGAATGATCAATGGTTGGTGGAAACGCCGTTGTCAAAGCATGCCAAACAATTTCAACAAATTCCATGGGGTCATTGCTTGGATTGAGTTTCTTGGGAGAGGCAACAAGCGGCTGTCCTTTCAGTGCGCCATCCTTGGCGATTTTGGAAGGAGGGGGTTGCTTGTGTCCGCTCTTGGGAGGTATCAAAGCATGCCAAACGGTTTGAAACAGTTCCATGGGGTCATCGCTTGGATCATCCTTTACCAAGTCAACCGTCAGTTGGGTGGTCGAATTTGAACGGTTTTTTTCCTCCAGGCCTCCCTGACCTTGATCAGTTGCAGCCTTTGTCAAGTTCAGAGCCATCTCATCTGATTGATCATCATCAGAGCCCATGGTTGAAGTCCTCAATCAAGCACTTTTAACAGCAAAACCGGTGTCGCTACACGGTCATTGCGTAGATAAAGTACTAGAGAAGATGACTTTTTGTTTTTGCAAAATGCGTGATTTTTGTTTTTTGATTTTTGAAACTGAATTTTATATCAATCGATTCATTGCCTTTGCGGCATGTGTACTTGTGGGTTTTTTGGCAAGCTTTGATGCTTGCCTTAACAAGGACTTTGGCAATGGGCGTACTTGTTGTGCTGCTGGATCCTCTTTCTTCTAACTTTTCAGCAGCCGTGTCCAACAAAAGTCCATTGTTCCTGGTGCATATCGGTTCATCCTCGGATCAAGCAGTCCCAATGAGGAAAAGGCCTGGCTCACCTGGCGCATGGCATCTTCAGCCGTTGACAATCCTGGGTCGAGGGTGAGGCTGTGGTCCAGACAGAGTGTGCCTTTGCAACTCTTGAAGGACAGACTCCGTGTTTGATTCCGAGTTCAACAGCACGGATGTCATCAAGGAGTTCACGGCGTTTGGCATCCTGTACAGTTGCCAAGAGTTGATCTGTGGATACGTGCAATTAAAATATGAGATAAATTTGGCGTCAGACAGGTGCCACAGTTGGATAGCATCGTCGGCCATTTGATTGTTTGTTCCAGATAAGTGCCCAATACGATGATGTGCTCTTTGTTCCCGCTGTAATCCTGCCGCTAACCGTAATATTCTTGCTCTTGCCTTTTGAGAGGTGGACAATCCTTTTGTGCGCCACAACACTGCAGGTGTGTTATCACAGCCAGTATAAGTGGTTTCGCCTTCCACCTGGGCGGTCTTTCCAAGGACAAAATGATGGAGAACGGTGCCTTCCAGCTCCGAGTCTGAGTTGGTAAGTTTTCCTGTCAGATTGTGATCTGAAATAACCTCTTTTTTCACTACTTCTTGATATGGTTCGCGCCAGACAATGGCCTCTCCATCGTCTGTGAACCACACTCCTCCCCTTCCCAACTTTGCCGCATCGCAAGCGCCAACGTGTAAGTCAACGCCTAGCACCAGTTCTTCAAGTATTGTGGGGCGCTTTGCATGGCTATGAAGAAAATCTTGGAAGATTTCCATTTGCTCACGGACCTCAGGAGTCAACCCCACCCTACAATCCACCTGTCAAATCAGTGCATCCTGCAGCAGGGAGAAATGTCCCTCACTGCCCGACATTCCTGGCTGCAGGCTTCGTAAGACTCCCAACACCTGCTGCCATTGTTTCAGGGAGACGCGTTTGCAATCCAAGACCTCGCCCCCGAGTGACAGGGCCTTGCTCACTCGTTTCTCTTTCAATTGCAATGTCTTTGTTGTCACTCCCCAGTTCCAACCCAAGGCTTCTTTGATTGTGTGCCAAGAGGCATCTCCCTTGGCCATTTTCGATTGTGACTGTGGCTCTTTTTGCCACTGATTGTCTGTGGGTCGATTCGGTCAGAAGACCTTGTCAATGTTGTGGCTGTTGTTGATTTGTCAAGGGATTGCTTGGATGGTCTTGGCCCATTCCAACAAAATCGTCCACAAATACTTCCATCTTTTCAATGGGCGCTGGTAAGTCAGTGGCTGGTTTCATTGTCTCGTCGTTGAGTCCCCAGAACGAATAATCAACAATCATCCGCAGTCTTCTGTTATCTTGTGGTATGCAGCCAATTGGAGAAAGGCGAAGTCCTTTCTCGTCCTTGATGGCGTCATATGGAAGTAGGATCCAAAATCCCTTCCTTCCAAAATCCAAAAACTCCTCCATCAGAAACTCTTTGAATTCGTTTGCTGATGAGTGACAGCCCCAAGCGACTCGCATGCTGTCGAGTTGGCTCTGGCTCCATGGCTCCAAATGAACCACCACAGGAGCCCCATTTTTCATTACTCGGTGTAGCATTGGTGCGGCAGGGTGCGGAAGCTTATCAATGTCTGGTGCAGCATCATCTGAACGGAATAAACAAGCAGTGACTTGCCAACCGTATTTTAAATAAGTTTCATTAGCCAACACAACCAGCTCACCTATAGTATTAGCACTACCTCCAATTAAAGTAGATCATAACAAAAGTGGGTCCAATTGAGATGGCCTGCAAGAATCCGATGATTCCCAGCCTCCATCTCACTTATTCTTATTTACATAATCCTTCATTGCAGTTGCTTCCTCGTCAGTCAGCTTACAATGGGAATGCTTACGTTCACAGTTCTCCTTGCATTTGCCCTTTGTGTGCCAAATGAGGCACAGTTCCTTTCCGTTTGCGTGCTTTGGAGGCTGTTCGCCTGTCCGTTTGATTAACTCAGTAGTAGTTCTTCTGGTGTAGCGATGTTCTTTGTTCATGTCAGGATTTTTCACTGATTTGCCCAGGCTCTTCTTCTGGGCCCTTTCCTTCTCTCTCTTCAGCTGACTCTCAGTCTTGTCTCCTGTTCCACCAAGTCCTGCAGAGTCCTTGGCGACAACAAACAAGTTTGACTCTGGTAGGCTTCCTCCATGGTAGCATGCCTCCATGTAGGTGCCCAAGTCTGGTAGGTTTTCTTCTGCGTTCGTGCCGGATCTCACCAAACGCTCAAAGTAACGATCAATTCGGGAATAGATTCCGAAGAGAAACCACTCAAGTGCTCGCTCCTGTTGGGACAGTCCCATTTTTTGTGCGATCGAATCCACATTCTTTGCAAACTTTTCGTACACGGCTGTCAGTGGATGTGTTTTCCCAAACACTACATGGTAGAATACCCGCATACCATTGACCATCTCACGGAACTGCATGGGATCCTTTGGGAAGATAGCGTGCTTGATCTTGTTGTGGGCTTGATGATCCTTCATTGACGCGGTCGTCTTTTTGCCTGTCAACCAGTAATCGCTCTTGTTGTAATCGTTGATCGCGTTTGCATTTTTGTAGTGCTGGAAACAGACACTATCAAACACGTTCAAACCCTTTTCAACGTCGCCACGCGAACAAAATTCCAATTCCATCAGGCTCTTGACTACTCGGGCTGAAACGATGAATTCCAGATTGAGGTTCAGTTTCTCGGCCTCATCATCCAGCAGGGACTGCACAATTCCAATCGATTTGTGCTTCTTACACTTTGCTAGCTCGTGCCAGAGGGTGGGAAGCTGAGCTGAGGTCGTAGTACCAGCAACTCTCTTCAGATAGGAGAGCCTTGTGGGCCACTTCTTTTCCACTGTATTTGGGGGCGCCTTGTCCAATGCTTGTCCATGGATGCCCGCTACCACTACCTCCGAAAGCGATTCCACAGAGGTCTTTGTCGTCTTATTACTCTCCTCAACGGCTGCCAAGGTCTTGGTGAGCAGTTCGTAGGTCTTGTAGGGGGGATCTCCAATTGAGTCCTCTGAGTCCAATCCGGCGAAATCCGAATTGATTACTCCGGAAACCCAACGTAGGGCAGATGTTGCAGTGAGAACAGCAGGTTCTCCGACGTTCTTCAAAAGCTGATGATCTCTCCCGATGACCGTGTTCGCTGGTCCACAAAGTGCCGGAACTTTTCATGCAATTCCGAAATTTTTTTAGGCTCCTCGCTGTTGGCGAGAATCTTGATTCTGTCAATCACCAATCGCAAGACGTTGTGTGCCAACGATCCGTCCCAAGCGATATCCAAGAACTCCTTGGGAATGGGCATTCGCTTGTGTGTAACCAGTAGGTCGTATGCCGTCTCAGGATCTTCGTCAGTGATATCCTCCATCACGAACAACTTGGAGTGATCCTGCTCGAGCTCCTCGTTTATCAACCACGCCTCCAACTTTGGAACCCTAACCGGGTCGGTTTTTGAGAAGGCCTTTGCGGGCCAAGAGAATGCCAGTGGGTCGCTCCCATTCTCCAGAACGTCATGGTCCAGCACGTACAACTTATCGAAATGCTGCTCTTTCTTTTCGCCAACCGTTGTGTACCTAATCATTGGACGATGCCAAAAATTAAAGTTGTTCACCTGTTCCTTGGGCCATCCCGTGTACCAGGCGGGGGCGCCTCCTTGTACACCCTTTTCGACAAGGCTGTTTAGATCTTGCAACTGAAGGTCCTTGGTGGGATCAAAGGCATCAAGGACCGCCTTGGAATCATGGTTTGGGTAGCTCGCCTGGGTGGTGAGATAGCGGTAGCTCTTTTTGCGCACGGTGAAGTCCGTAATGGTCATGATGATGGGTGTTACAGGTAGAAGAGCCGTGTGCTTTCCTAATCTTAATAACTATCTATTCCTAGACTTCAAATTCACTCTGTCAAATACAGAGCAGTCTTTTCAAAAGGAATGAGCTGCAACTGAGCTGCAGCTCATTCACCAACTTCTTTCACAACCTCTTTGGTACGTAGCTTTCCACTGTCCTGCTACTGTGCCTTCTTTGCATACGTACTTGGGTGTTCCGATCAGTCCGTCCTTCGCTAGCCAACACCTGCAGTAAAATCTGAACATCGAGATCGCGCCAATTCAGATTTCCGATCGACGCGCATTTTTAAAAAAAATTATATTGCTCCGATCGGACCGCTCGGTTAAAAAAACAACCACATATATATATGATACTCCATGTCCGATCGACGCGCATTTTTAAAAAAATTATATTGCTCCGATCGGACCGCTCGGTTAAAAACAACCACATATATGATACTCCATGTATGAGGCAGATACACCATCCGCTCGCTTCGGATTCATGATACCATGCAAAACGCTTTTTCATGTTGAAAAGCCTTTCATCAGTTTCGTTCCGATTGGAAATAGGCATGATAGTTCTTGCTCAACGAGCACCGAGTGAACGAAGCAAAACCCGCGACCCAGGGTTAGGGTTGATGCACATTTTAATTATTGCTTCGATCAGACCGCTCATTCTTTTTCATTGCGAAGTTCACAACACCCCAGGTATGATTACACGTACCACTTACTCCATGGCTGTACGAGGCAGATAAATCCTCACTTGCTTCGGATTTATACCAGTGCGAAACGCTTTTTCATTTTGAAAAGCTCTTTTCATCATCAGTTTTGTTCCGATTGGAAAAAAGGTACCACGTAGTACTACCGTATGCTATGCCATGCCATGCCATGCCAGCATGGCATGCTATGCTATGCTATGCTATGCTATGCTATGCTATGCTATGCTATGCCATGCCATGCCATGCCATGCTATGCTATGCTATGCTATGCTATGCTATGCTATGCTATGCTATGCTATGCTATGCTATGCTATGCTATGCTATGCTATGCTATGCTATGCTATGCTATGCTATGCTATGCTATGCTATGCTATGATATGCTATGCTATGCTATGATATGCAAACGTACATCCATGCCATTCCATTGCCTCCCAACGTGACTGGGCCTGATCATCATGCCATAAGAATCACCACGAGCATTATAATTTTCAACACAGCGCTTGCTGCTCATCAATTTGTGGCATGACTGGACAAAGAAAGGTCATCCAAATGCCTTCGCAGAGCAAAGCAATTGTGTATTTTAGGATACCATTCACAAGATATCGAGGAGAACCATCCGTTGTTTCTCTTGTGGTATACAACAATCCCGCATTAATCGATCTGCAGATTGACAACAATTGGCACTACCTTGATCATGAAATCGATAGATATTAATAGGCAATTGTGGTACTGCTAGATTCATAATCATACTGTCAAGAAGTGAGTAGATCGATTGATTCAACAGCTTGTACTAGGTGCAGGTCTAGCGATCGTCACTCAAAGAGGAGGTGCAGGACATAGGATCTCAATCTGCATGGTGCCAAATAAGATTCTCCTTCAGGTCGAATAGCTCCTGTAGGTTGGACAAGAGAATATGGGCAGCGTGAAGTTGGCCCTTTTCCATTGATAACAACGTTCCTAGTTATATATATGTTAAATAGATATATATAATGTCATTTTTTTCAAGGTACAGTAGGTCCTATTTTTTCCCCAACTCTCCGCTATATCCGAAAAGTTGAAGCAGAAATTCTGATCGTATTTTAAAAATAGCGCAAGAAAAAAATCCAATTTGAGCGCTCATATTTTCGAGAGGGTTCAAACTTCACCCTCTCATTTTCAACAAAGCAACAACAGAAAAGATGACATCGCTTCAGACTGTTATCCATCAGAACCAGCAAACCATTGCTTTCATCGAAGCTAAAGACTATTACAGTGCGATTGTATCATCTTCGTCTGCGTTAGAGTGCCTTGGTAGCATCCCACTGATACTACAACGACAAGAAAACTCCTCCTGCTCCTCACCATCTGAAGAAGAAACTGCATTGGATCAGTGCATGCTTCATACTACCATTCAGGAAAATGACGACATATGTGGAACCCAAACATTTATGTACAGCCATGCCATTCCATTGCCTCACAACGTGACTGATTATGCCATCATTACACTAGTTCTCATTTTCAACGCAGCACTTGCTCATCACTTGGTGGCAATGCAAGACAAGGAAAATTCACCCAGATTTCTTTTTCGAGCAAAGCAATTGTACACCTTGGCTTACCATTCACAAGATGTCGAGCATAATCCGTTGTTTCTCTTTGTGGTATACAACAATGCTGCATTGATCGATTTACAGCAGATTGGGGACAAGGACTCGTGGAACGCCTGCGTTGGGCACTTGGTTTCCATCTACATGGTTATGATGGACGAAGGTTACACTTCGCAAGTGCGCCACCTCCACGGTTTTCTCGAGAGCCTCTTGGCTACCAGCATGCCAGCACGACCCCCAGCAGCAGCTTGAGCATGAAAAAGCTAGATATTTATGGTAATACTAGCTAGATTCATATCTATACTACTATCAAGTGAGTTACTCGATCAATTCATTTAGTAGCCTGTAGTAGGTGATGTCTGTCGAACATGATTCAAAGAAACGCTGGACGTACCGGTACTGCTGCTGTACATTACAGGTAGGATCCCAACCTACAGTACTGGTACCTCGCAATCGAATATCAAAATCCTACAGTAGTACCGTCCGTCTGTGTGTAAGCACCGCCCTACTAACTAGAAGCTAGCTAGCTATACCGGTAGCTACAGTAAGTAGGTATCTCTTTGTCTTTCGACTGGTTCGACTGCAACGAAATCCATTCCGCAGGAACCGTGCATCAAGAAAAGCAGTCCCCATATTTATATTGAATATACTGCGGTACTGTACCGTTTGGTCCACCCTCTCATTCATCTTGATCCTGGCAGTTTCGATCGGGATTTCATGAAACGAGCTTCTTTGCGATGTCACCGATGTTATTCTGGGTTCTTATACCGTCAAAATGATAGACTCGTGTCAAGAGAACGAAGAAGCAGTATCCGAGCCATTGGTCGACTGGCACATCCACCTCGACAATTTGCATTTCCTTCTCGATATCCTGAAGAATCCAAGATTGTTGAGACTTCTAGCGCTCGTAGGTTCCTTACTTCGGTGGTGAACGAAGAAGATGTCTCAGACGATGTCATGTCTCGAGTTCAAGTACTCTTGGATGCAAAACATTTTCACATTAACGAACCAGCCATATGGGAGGAGGTGGAAGAAATTTTGCAGTTACTAACCCTAAAGGCGACGGCGAAGAAGAATGCAAAGTCCATGGAAGAAGTGGAATATGCGATACGGCTGCTGGACAAACTGGCCAACAGCTTACCACAAGATCAAGTTGTCTTTGCATCCATTTTGGAGACGGATGTATTGAATCGGATACTTGCCATTTGGAACCGTCGAATGAAGGCATTGGGTGGAAAGCAGCCACTGAAGACAAAGAAGAATCCAAGACGCCCAAATAGGGTGGCCAAGAATCGGGATCGCATGCTGTCTCCTGATGTCATGGCCGAACGGATTGATCGATATCGTTGGTGTTCTCTTGTGCAACCCGATCACAAAACCTTTTCCTTTGTACTCGACTCGGCTTCGTCATTGGAGACCACTCCCGTTTTTGCTGATGAGCTGCTTGAAAAATTATTGCAAGTGTCCGAGGCAACACCTTCCCAAGTACTGATTGATACGGCGTCCATTTGCATTGTCATGAAGGCTTGGAGTCAGAGCGGCCGCCCGGACAAGGCTGCCGATTGGTTTCGACGGATGCAAAAGTTGTACCAACGACAAGGATGGGAAGAAGTCCGCCCAAATAAAATTGCCTATACGACTGTAATCCATGGATGGTCTCAGAAAGAAGACAAGGCAGACGAAGCAGAAGCTCTTTTGAAGGAGCAGTTGGAAGACTTTCAAGCAGGAAACGAAGATTGCCAGCCGGATACCAGAACGTTCAATGCCGTCTTGAATGCTATTTCCAAGTCCAATAGAGGTAGTGGTGACAAATCGTTGGATCGGTGCAAGGCCATTCTTCATCAGATGCAAGATTTGTCGAGCAATGCAGGATGGAAGTGTGCTCCCGATCAGTACAGCTTGACCAGCATGATACTTTGCTGCACCACTACCGTGGGGCCAGACGAAGCGGAGAAGCTTCTAGCGGAACTTTTGGAAACAATGTCAATTGCTCCTTCCGTTGTACCGTACAATGTGATTCTACGAGGGTACGCCAAGAGGGGCAATGGCGTAGATGCGGAAGCGCTATTGGCACGGCTCAAGGAAATGGATGGGGTTATTCCAGATGAAACGAGCTACAATACTGTACTTCACGCTTGGTCTCAATCCAAAGACCCGAAAGCGCCACAGAAAGCAGAGACGTTGCTCTGGGAGATGCAAGATGATACCACGAACATTTCGCCTTCAGTCGTATCGTTCGGATCGGTGTTGCAGTGTTGGACCCAACATGCCCAGACATCCAAAGAGGCTGCCATCCAAGGGGAAGAGTTGCTGCGACAAATGCAACAAGAATTCAAGATTGCGCCCAATATAATTTGCTACAATACCGTCTTGAATGCTTGGGTTACGGTTGCCCGCAAATTTGGCGCACCCGAAGCCTTGGAAAGGGCCTCCATTCTGCTGCAAGAACTGTTGGCGTTGCACGAAAAGAAGAATAGTAGTAGTACTAGTAGTAGTCTGAGGCCTACAATGGTAACCTTTCGTACCATGTTGTACTTGATTGCTGAAAGCAAACAGGTCTCCAACAAGGCCGATCGGGCACGAGCAGTCGTCCGGTTGATGGAACAGTACAAGGTCAAGGGAAACAAATCGGACGAAAAGATCATCCAACGACTACTCAAGTCAGGCAACGAAACTACCACTAGAGCAATAGTATAAATTGAAAAAGTGTATAGGTACCCTTGTCCAGGCACAACATCACAAAACTACTACTACTCAAATACCTAGCGATTCATTCATTCCTGTTCACATAGTTTTCAATAGTAATTTTTTAGTTTCTAATTAAAATAACCCAACCGAAGTACGCAGCAAAACCTATAGGTAGTTTATAGTATATTGCTGCAGCAACAACAAGAACAGCACTAAATAATTTAGGTTCGGTTGGCCATTCTCTTTCGTTGCATGCGTTCAAACTTGATGCGCATTCGGCCCTCCTTGACCTTGCGCTTCGCCTTTTCTTGAGAGTTCTCAAAGGTGCGTCTGTGACGAAGTTCCATCAAGTGTCCAGACTTGTTGACTTCACGCTTGAATCGACGAAGGGCAGATTCAATGGGCTCGCCATCACCAACAGAAACCTTAATGTTGACGTTCAATTCGGTGTTGGAGAGACGACCGGCTGCACATCAATCATGGAACGAAAAAAGAGAAAATGGGAAAGGCAGAAGTTAGAAATTGGCCCAGGCATGTGAATTTTACGACACCAAAACAGTTCTCATCTCAATGATTTTCATGGCACTGCGTCGGTAGCAATCATGCATCTCAAATCACCAAAAATTGCCTACAGCAAGACTAGGAAAACGCGAAGAACTTCGTTTGTGGTGTTCCGATGACATCACCCAACCCAAGTAACTACAGTTTTACAAGCAAAAAACTCACCATTGACTTGCTGAGGAGCAAAGGCTTGGACATTGAATGCCAAGACGGCAGTGATAAAAAGAGAAAGAAGGAAGGAAAACTTGGCCATGGTGATATTCTTTTGAATTGATTGCTGATTGCTCTGCTTTATTGCTTCCTGCATGAGAGGTCATCGCTTACTCACGTACTTACATGGCCGAAAAGAAAGGAATCTGGAATTTCGAAGATCAGCAGATTTTGCTTCTTATCGGAGAACATGCGGACAGACGACAACCGAGCCACGCCGGCATGTCTCATGTCCGATTGCAGATCCATGGGAAATCAAAAAAGTGCTATCATCTTTCAAACGGTGTTTGCTAGCTGTACGCTTTTACAAATATTGAAAGCCCACCAGCACTGCAAAGATGTTGCCCCTTCAGAACATGCTGTTCGAATGGTCTTCACCATCCATTGCGAGCAGCAGCAACAATAATGGAGGAAGCAGTAGAATTCTAGCCACATCTGCCCGAAGACCAAGAGTGGTGATTTCCGAGATTTCCCTACGTCCGGTGGGCCACTTCAAAAGGGGGTTCTTTGACCATTTGAAGCCTCGTGCTTTTATTTTGGGTGTGAGTCTTTCTATGTGTTCGAATGGAATTCCTGAAATCTGGTCATCATATTCAATACGCCGGGTGCTTGCTCAATTTTTGTGCTGGATTTTGGGAACCATCGAATCTTTTTCCAACTGTTTTTGATTCTGTGTATCTTGTACTCTTTTCAAAACTAACTATCTATTGTATTTATTGCAAATGAAAACAAACAGTCAATACGAGTGACCACTCAACAAGGAGCCCTAATCATGGCAAACTTCATGACGGAACAATTGGACGGTGACATGAAGCGCCAAGAAAAGGTCAAGAAAGGAGAATTGACCCAACGAGAAGCGGATGAAGAGGCCGACAAGTGGGAAACGGTGCGTTCTTATTGCGATTTAGTTTTAAAAGTAGTTGGTGAAAGGTGGTGTGGGAAGTGTGCGATATACCTTGCAATGATGGATGGTTTTACCATCGCTGAAATCTGAAGTTTTGGCCCTCGTTCTACAATTTTCCCGAAAGGGAAATCTGTACAACATCTGGTGCTGTGAAGTTAACTTGTACAACAGAGCATTTGGTATCGCGATGATTGATTGATTCATTCATTCATTCTTCCCAACACCTTTCATCAACCTTCTGTATTATGCATTGAGTGCACAAGCAAAACATAATCTCACATTTCGTTATTTATTTCATTTTCTACAGGAGGAATGGGAAAAGAAGTGGTCTTCTCTGCAAAGCAAGGCAGTCGTTGCCTTTGCCAAGTTTCATGCCGTCACATTAGTGATGCGCTTGTATGAAAAGATTGCAGCCAAATACTACGACGAGGTCCGCATGGATAAATTGACAATGGATCCTTTCACGGCTTCCCTCACAATGTCGGCCAAGGGCGAGACGAAATCAGAGGTGATGCATTCCATGTTCCACACCACCTTTTCTGCCAATCTGATTGCTTACATGGCAGACTACAGCGTCCACCAAGCAATTCTCTTTTATGGTTACTACATTTATATCAGGGACCGACGAAAGAAGAGATTGCAAGAAGGCGAAGGAGAAGATAAGGAAGGATTCAATGGTGCCTTGGCAACTTCCATGCTCAAGAAATCCACACAACTGGCCATCTCTCGTGGATTTGGCCTGGTTTGCACAGCGATTGGAGGTGGAGTCGGGACAATCTTGTGGCCCGGTTGGGGAGCCATCCTCGTTGGTAACATGGGTGACAGTGTGGGGAGTATGGTGTTGGACGATGGCACTTCCAAAAAGTAAAACAATTATCGTACTGTAATTGTACACGTCGTGCTAGTTCGTATCTTGTCGAACTGCATGCCATGCATTGCATCTCCTCTAAAATGCCCATTAAATTTTGAGGCAGTTACCAGTAAAAAGCTGCCGTTCACTTTATGATATATTTAATCTACTTCCTCTACTGCTATAGTGACGAGATGCTGGTTTGTTTGCTATTTACTATTTACGTTTCGGTGAAACGACTCTTTCGAGATGTCCAGCCAGATACAAAGCCAATAGTTCTATCTGGCCCTTTGGCCTTCATTGCTTGAGCGACAATGACGCCTCCACGACTTCGTTTCACCGCCAAGTTGAGCCTTGGTCGTTCTCCCTGCTGTCGGGGAAGAAACATTGGTACACCAGTAGCACGCCGTTCGGGTAAGGGTTTTAAACCCTTTGTCGATGATTCTTCTTGACTATCATTTTTATTGGCAGTCAATCCAGTAGTCTCTTGTTGTTGTTGTTGTTGTTCTTGCCTATCAGGCCATCTAGGCTTTTGATCAGTCGAGTGGTGGTCAGTGGAGGAATCGCCACCAAAGTCTCGACGTCTTCGTTTGTGACTTCTCGATGATTCTGGGAGTCTTTTATCGGTATCGTCATCGTCATCGTCATACCTCTCCTGCTCCCTTTTTCTACTACGCTTGCGTTTGTAACGGTGTGATGAAGAATCAGAGGAGCTACTACTTTGATCTTCTCGATGATGGTGGCGACGACGACGACGACTGGGATGGTGCCGTTTTCGCGATTTCCTGTCGTCGTGTCGAGAACCCTTATTGGAGCGGCTTTCTTCCTCCTTATCTCGTCGACGGTGATTGTCTACATCTCTAGAACTTCCTCGAGCTACTGCATATCCGCGTGACTCTTTGGGTTGTTGATTCTTGTCCGCCATGGTTTTATATGATATTAATACTACTATAATATATTGTTGACGTGAACTTTCAAAATTCAAATATAAAAATCCATGACAAAAGGAGCTAAGTAAGTCCTTTGTGATGCTATTTCAAGAGTTGCAAGATCACGTTACTGTTTCCTTCTACAGACCAAGATCCATTAGCGCAAAACTGGCACAAAGACCACCAACAGCAGCTACTGAAAATGCCACTGTCAGCAAACTTGCTTGCTTCGAAAGGTTGGAAGCCCTCATCGCTTCTGGTATGCACTCTGGTGCCAGTTGGAAGCATCCCGTCACCAGATATCCCGACAAGAATGCGATTGCTGCCACAAGGGCAATGAGTAAAATATCGTTTCCTTCACCGAGGCTAAAGAAGATGATCACTGGGATCAGGCGGAATGCTGCACCATAGACAAGACAACTGATCCCGCGAGGAGGAAGGACAATGGTCGCCAAGCGCCCCGCAAAATCGGCAAAAATCCGAGTATAGAATAGGATTTGTGGCAATCGCATCCATTCCGTTTTCACATTTGTGAACCATGATCCCACTAGAAAACTGGGTATCAAGGTTGCAAGCATGACGTAGATGCAACTTTTCGTCAGACTCCACAAGTCAACATACGTTAGTTGCCGATTGGAAGAGCTGTTGCCAATTTCATTCGATTGTACCAACAGTGGCTCTGTGATCAATCCGTCCCCTTCGTCACGTCGTTCTGATTCTCCAAAACTACTCTGACTGAGCTCCAACGAGGAGTCTCGTCGAATCAATGATGCTGCAACTCTTGGCTGCTTCACTATCAGCCACACGAACATTAAAAAGCAAACTGCTTCGATGGCAACAATGATCCACATAAAGGAAACATATTTTGCTCTGTCCTGCTGCTCAAAGTCACTGAAAATCGTAACCAAGAGTACTACTACTGCTGAAGCTTGCACTCCGGCTGACACTGTGGCCTTGGCCCTTCGGTGCTCCTTGTCTGTGACACCCACAAAAGATGCCAATTGATTGAGTGTGCCGTATAAGATGGCGCCACCAGTACCCTGCAGCACTGCATTCCAAATAACCATTCCAAGTCCCGGAGACTTCGGTGAAGTCATACCAATCGCCCCCCACAGTGACAATCCAAAGGCCAATAAACCACGAAACAAAAATGTCCGACGAGACTGAAATACGTGGTCGTAATAGGCATCCCATTTTGCCTGGGCAAAGGAAATGGGCAAAAGAGGTAGATATACGGCAAGATTCAGGTCAACATAAGATTTCGGACCATATAGCAGCATGAAATATACCAGAGACGAGAGCGTTGCAATGTCTGGATTTGTTTGGAAGACGAGAGGAACCAGAAGCGTGAGCATTAAAGTTGGTTGCGAGACGGCACGCAAATTGAGAAGGAACTTACAACACAGAGAACTGCCTAACCCACATCCGAATAGTAAAACTTGTTCCACAACATCGGAAACGCCGAATTCATCATCATCACCAGATATAGGGAGACGGAATGATAAGGTTTCATTAACGGAAGCATGCGATGGACTTTCCGCATCACTCCCACCATTTTGCATAATGCTGCTTGCAGGGCTGCTTTCTATCTGTTGGCTCGCCGACGATACCATAGCACTAGTTTCAGTCATATCTTTTTGTCAACTGAGCAAGGGTGTGTCTTCTTGTGCTTGCATTATGATGTTTTCCGGAGGTTCACTCGTGATATTTGCTGGAGTCTTGACTGGTCAACCAACACGTCGCAATTTCTTTCGCTCGACTCATTGGAGTATTCGAAACTCCCAAAATTCTGATGGAGCTTTTGCTATACAGTGGTACTACCATCATATACAGTGGTGTCACAGTAGGCAAAGGTTTTTGTTACCTTTATTACTGAATCTCTTAAGAGTTGAACAATATTTATGGCTCTTCATTATTATATACCGGTATGGACTTGACACTGGTATAGTCGAATACTTCGGATTGAAGTTGTTGTTGCCACTACAGTATGGTTGAAGGAAAAAAGGTTGGACAACCAAAACTGATATTTTGGGAAGGGGACGTGGGAGTTTGAGGACAGAGTTAGGGGGAAAGAGGTTTGAATTGCCAGAAAACGGCCAATAACGCATAACGACAGTTTCATGTTGATGTCCGGTACATTTCTACAACAGAATACTAGACGGCAGGCGACAAAACGAAGGCAGACTTCTCCGATCGAACCTGCGACTTCAAGAAATGAAAAATCAACTTTTTCAAACTCACGATGATGCGAGGAGTACAGCCATCTCTGGTATTTCTAGCCCTTGTGGCAGTAGTGCGGGGTGCAAATAATGGGAATCAATATTACAATGTGAATGACTACTATACTGATGACCAAGGTCAACAAAACGGTGGTGGAGAGTATGCCGACGATTGGGTTTCAAGCAATCAAGACATTGACGATGACATGTTTCATTGGAGTGACAACATTGGATTTGATGGAGTCAGCGTAATGCCACTTTCCTGTATCAACTAGTAAGTTGTTCTTAATGCATGTTCACCACGACCAATTACGAGAGAATCACAGCTTAACACATCGCACATTTCATTGTGTGATATCTATTTTCTTTTTTTAGCAACAATGGATACATGATCAAATATACCTTCTTTGACGCCGCCAATAGAAATCAATGTCATTTCAACGAAATTGGAACCTTTATTGTGTCGATTGCTCACTACATGAGAGCCTACTTCAATCATGAAGCGCTCGTTTATGGGACAAAGTTCACACTCCCGTCTGATGCTGGATATTTGAACTGTGTTCAACTGGGCGAGACAGAAAATACCGACACTCCTCTCTATGCCAAAATTGGTTGCCAAGATCGACAAACCTATACTTCCACCAAGTTTTCACTGAAGATATACACAGATGCCCAATGTTCAGAACAGTACGATGATGGAAAGACCCCACGTTTCCACCAAAATAGTGGATACATTGTGAATGGGAATCTCATTTCTTCCAAAGTCTCTTTCAGACCGCCATTTTACAAATGCGAGGGCTGTCAGCCCGACCAAATCTCTGATACCTTCAATAAGCTAAAAGTGAGCTGGTATGATGATGATTACATTGCAGAAAATGGCGAAAAACGAAACTATGACGATGATGGGAACGGCGAGAATCAAGAACAGGAGCAAGGGAATAACAACGCAAATCAAGGAGATGATTACTTCAACGATGATTTCCACGATGATGCCTTCCAAGCGAACGATGATTTCAACAACAACTATTATTATGCCAAGGACAATGGTTATAGAAATCTTGCAGCAACCGATGGCCTAGTCCGCCGTTCAGGGCTTGAATCGCGCAAACCAGTCGCTGTCGAAGGTCAACTAGAGGTAAGGATGGGGTCATCCTACTATCAACTTTTGGATTGCTTCACGGTTATAACATCGTCTCACCTTCTACTTTAGGTCTTTTCAAACGAATTCTGGAAGGACATTGAAGACCAACAACAGCGCGCTCTCTCTGATAACTACGACGTTGGTGAATGGAACATGTGTCAAAGAATTTACAAGTATGGCGTTTGGTGCGACGAAGATTGCAGAAGTTTGGATCAGTTTCGAAGAGATTTGTGGTCAGGTTCAGACATCATCCTCCTGTCCATTTTATGTACTTTCCTTGCTGGCATGATGATGCTTATCGTCGCCAAGCGACTCAAATCAGCAAAGAAGGCAAGAAAGTACAAGCAAGAAGGCTCAATGCCCGGTCTTCCCCCACTAGCAATGCTAGCGCTGTACGGATTCATCATGATTGTCATTGGAGTTCTGGCACATATTAAATTCGTGAACGAAACTCTTTTATTCGCAGTCGTCGCTTGTGTTTTGGTATTCATCTACATGCTCAAGCTGACGTTATTTGATACGAAAAGGAGACCAGTTCTTTTGGCAGCACCAAATTCGGACTGGGATACTGACAGCCGATTGGATGAGCGCTTCTACTAAATATGAATTCTATCTGTAAAGAGATTGTAGTCCTAAACTCGATATATATATCAAATTAGGAATTACCCCTGTTCTTGCGCTCAATAGTATTGAGAAGTTTCTGGTCCCATGCTTCTAACTCGATATTTTTTATAGCTGCATCGTCTTGCTTCGAGGAAAAGTGTCTCTTGTCGCATGCTTCCATTATTTGGTTTGTTGTGTCCTCAATCTGTTGTTGGTCAGCAGTGTTGGACGCGCCCACCTCTTCTTTATTCCCTCTATTCAACAGCTTCCTTGTGATATCACCAAATTCATAGTCCTTTGATGCCATTTGCTCTACGATTCCTTTTGTAAAATCCCCTAGCTGGTAGTCTTTACTTCCTGTCAATGTCTTCTTTGTCACGTCACCCAATTTGTAATCCTTGTCCCCAGTTACCATCTCTTTCATCCTTGAGTCAACTTCGTTCGTTAGTATTCCCACAACTTTGGTTGACAAGTCCTGTGCCAGGCTGACCTCCACCATTTCTACCAAGACTTTCATTGGAAGCACCGCTGCCACTGGCTGGACATTAGCCCCGACAATTGCGACGATCTTCAAAAACAACATAATGTCCTCTGTGCTATATTCTCCGCTTCGCAATCTCCGAAGAACTTCGCGGGACAGGTCGCCAACTTTGTAGTTCGGCTTGTCCGTAAATCCTTGCACCCAGCTGCCAACCTCGCTTCGTCCCTTTTGATCCAACCACCGAGTAAAGTCACCTGTTTGAAAGTGAAAAATACGATACAGTTCGAAAGCTTTGCTACAAATGTGACACCAAAATCAACAATCTTCCTACCGAGTTCATACTTCTTCTTGCCAGTCAATGAGTTGACATCCTTTTGAAATTTACCAATCAGCCCACGACTGATGTCACCAAACTTGTATCCTTCTTTCTTCGTGGCGCATCTGCTTGAAGATCGACTCTGTTGTTGGAATCTGCGTTGCCCAACGGTCAGGAAAGCAAAAGCAAAAGCATTCGGGCCAAAGATGAGATGTTCTAAGTACAGCGAGAAGAAAACAAATGCCACAAACGACGAGGAGATCATGTTGACATTGAATGATGAGGATTTTGTTGAGTATCCTTGATGGCACTTGCAAGTCGATTTAGTCGGATCTTCATCGCATTTGTTGCATACATTGCAATGACATACGGTAGGCACATCACCTGAAGCCTCCTGTCTCTAATCAATTTCTTTATCTGTATGATATTATGTTATTCCTAACTTCTAATTCCCCCCTGTATGATATTGCGCCGTTGGAACCTTTGTCTATTTGAATAAAGCCCTTCAAACGGCTACGAGATGGACAGCCGCGTCAACTTTCTGTTCTTGGAAGGCGAGGGGACTTTCTTTGGGCTGTAGGATCTACCAGCGACATTTTTGGGATAGCGTTCGCTTCGTATCCCTTTTAACTTCCTGAACAAGCTGGAAGGACTCCCCGGGCGTGATTTTGTTGCGCTTGGTCCGTCAACAGAAATGTCGCCTGCGTCAGCGAATGTCGAGCTCGTCTCATTCCCGTCACCTTCGATTTTTGAAGACGCCTTTCCTTTTGGAGACTTGGATTTATTTTTTGGGCTAACTTTCTTCCGACTACGAGACCGTGATACTCGTGCGGGAGTCTCTGCAATATCCTCAAGGGTTTCCGTCAGAAGACTTCTCTGCCCTTTGGGTTGACTGCTTTCGAAGTTCAAGCTATCCCCCGAATCCACGGAATAAGTTCGCCTTTTAGACTTCTTACTTTTCTCTTTCCGCTTGTCTGAACCAAAGTCTAAATCAATTGAAAGTGTGCGTCTTTCACGACGCGAGGATTTGCTTTTCTTGCTACTTGCTTCATCCAAGTCCAAATCGATCGAGCGCCTTTCACGACGCGAGGATTTGCTTTTCTTGTCACTTTCTTCATCTAATGCCACATCGATCGAACGCCTTTCACGACGTGACGATTTGCTTTTCTTGCCTTTTTCTTCCTCTACTTCCACATCGATCGACCGCCTTTCGCGACGCGAGGATTTGTTCAACTTCGGCTTGTCTTCATTTAATTCCAAATCGATCGACCGCCTTTCACGGCGCGAGGACTTGTTTTTCAACTTAGGCTTGTCTTCATCTAATGTAAAGTCAATCGAACGTTTTTCACGCCGCGAGGATTTGCTTTTCAAGTTGGGCTTTTCTCCATCCAATTCCAAATCGATCGAACGTCTTTCACGCCGCGAGGACTTGTTTTTCAACGTCGGCATTTCTCCATCCAATTCCAGATCGACCGAACGCGTTTCACGGCTCGAAGATAAACTTTGCAGCTTGGGTTTTTCGTCATCTACTTCTACCTCGATCGAGCGTTTGCCACGCAGGGATATGCTCTTCTCTTTCAGACTTTTGATCTTGTCCTTGACCTTCGTTCCAAGCCTGCTCGGACTCTTTTCACCTGGATCTATGTCTTTGTCCTCATCGATCGGTACTGTTCTAGTCTGACGAGCTGAATTTCCGAAAAGCCTAAATCCTGGACTCTTGCTCCTCGAATTGGATCTCATCCCTGCCAGATCCAACCGAAGACCAGTGCTATTTCTTCTGGCTGCGGTTCGGTCCCCGCGTTCACTCATGGAGGGTCTGATCCCCCCGTCGGAACCACTGCGCTTCAAAAGCAATCCTTTGATTGGACCGACTTTGCCTCTTGGGCTCAGTGAGTAGTCGTTCATATGCAGACTTTCGTCCCCTGACTCTGTCTCGAACGACAAACATTGCCTACTATGGAATGTTTTGCTTTCGCCCCTGAGAGGCGTTTCTTCATCAGCATCAGAGTCCATATCGATGGGAATCGAACGCTCGGCTCTAGTGGAGTGGCTTTTTCTTTTGTCAATAGGCTCTGTCCTGGTGGTCTGGCGAGATACATTTCGGAACCTGAGCCCTGGACTGCTACTCCTAACCGCATTTCTCTGGGTCAACTCCGTCACCTGAACGCCAGGGAAATCTCTGGTATCTATGCTTTGGATTCCGCGTTCGCTTATGTCAGAATTCATATTGGCGTTGTCGGAACGACTACGATCCAGAAGCGATCCCCTCAGCTGACCAACACCCCTCCGTTCGCTGACTTCCTCCTTCATGGATTTCGCCAGCACAGACCTGCTTCCCCGTGGACGCGAAGGCGATTGCGACAAATCTCTTTCGAGCGTACCCGCTGTAATGGAGCGTCGCATTCGTTGACCCCTTTCCTCGGGTTTCGGGAGAAGTTGTTTTCGTGATCCTGGATGGACGGGAGAGGACACTGTGCGTCGAACCGTGAATCGTTCCCCTCGTTCATTGCTTCCTTCCAAGACCTTTCGTTCCCCACGCAAGGATGGACTGCAAGGATCAAAATTAGGTTGGATGATTTGCTGCAGGATAGCAGGATCCGATGAATTTTTATGTGGTGACTTTGAGGAACGCACTCGGTTTCCAGAGCGGGCCCTAGCTGGCGATTGGCGTGATTTGCATGTTCCTGAGTTATTCGATGCTGGTCCAGGAGACCTAGACTTTCTTCCCATGACCGAAGTTGTAGCTGATGATTCTTCCGCCGACGGTAAAAGAGTAGGTGGCTCTGTTGCCAGAAGCGCGTGCGTCGACTCACCATCCAACGACAAGTCGATATCGGATCGTCGTTGTCTTGAACTTGTACTCGTATCATTGCTTAATTCAGCTATGCTTGGCTGCTGGCCTTGGGGTCTGTTTTTCTGCAGCGGAGGCAAAGCATGGGTCGACTCTTCCAAGGATTGCTCGACAGCAGAACGGATGGTGGACGTTCGGCTAGTAAAGGACTCGTTGTTCGGTTGGTCAAGATTTGCTCGACTCGAGGCATTCTTCCAGAAAGCTTTGGCTGAGTTTGCCGCGGAGTAACTATCCCCACCATAGCTCGTAAGTGAACTCTTTGGCTTCCCATTTCGGAAAGACAGTTCTGACATTTGCATTGTTGTGGCAGTGTCAATACTCTTGGTCGATTTGTTGCCTACCTTGGACGAAACAGTAGTCAGATCGGATAGGCTTGGTGGTGCTAGAGCTGGAATTGGATGTGTTGAATCATCCATATTCATATCATCATCAACAGAAGTACGAATTGTGGATCGTCTCGATGAATGCCCCTCATCCTCTGATTCTGAATAGCTTTCACCCATAGCCAAGAGAGTATCAAGCTTTTTGATACTTGGCGGCTTTTCTACAGCACCGACTGTTCTCTGCCACCTGGGACTACATGGTATGCTGCTATCTTCATGAATGGAATCCTCGTTGATAGCAATGCGAAAGACTTCTTCACCTCTAAGACTAGTGGAAAGGCTTCTGTTGGAACGCGACAAGCTATCATTGGAATCTGCATGCACCGGGTTCCGCAAGAAAACTTTCTTCAGCTTCTTAATTTGGGAGCTTTGACTCTGTGGAGGAGCGGCTTCGAGTTCGTAATCATCGTTGCCAGTGTTGGCAAAGCTGGAACTGGATTCACTTTCAACAGGGCTCAGCATTATTGCTGAGGAATCTTGTCCAACGTCTCTTTTCGGCGATTTGCTTCGACGTATTGATTGCATTAGTGGCATCATGGTTGCTCACAGTCGCTCACTTTCGTGGTCCTAATGCCATGCAATATTCAATTATAGTACAGCAGTTCCAGCAGACGAATTAGGACAAAAAGGCAAGATGAGGTCTTGGGCTATTTTCCTCAACTGTTTAGCCGAAACGAAAAAAAGCGGTTCTGTGGATGCTGGGCCCAAACGCGAACATTTATTTAAAAAATGACTTCTGACTTATTAGACACCCAAGACACAACCATATTTTTACTTATTTGAAGGTTGAAAAGAGAACTCAAAAGTCATGCCCAAGGTGTTCGCAACGATTGATTTCAGGCAACTCCACTCACACACACATCTTTCTATCTCTTGGTTCAATGATACATACCCATGCAACGTCATGGGCTCCAGCAGTAGGCTAAGTCCCATTCGAGCAAATTATACATAAATGTTAGGAACAGTAACATCAGCTATTGTTTATTTTAAAATAAATTGAAATAGTACTCATCTAGGCAGTAGCTCCTTCCTTTGTCCAGAATTCAGCATCGGGGTACATTCGAACGACGTCTGGGACCTTGAATGCGGCTCCATCCAACCATGGATAACTAGACGATCGTGTAGCTTCGAAACTAGAGATCTTGTCCTCCTTTTCAAGGGTCAAACCAATCTTGTCAAGCCCATTGACAAGGCAGCGCTTTCGGAAGGGATCAATTTCAAAGCCAAATTCCTCTCCATTGGGGCGAATGACCTTCTGGTTGACCAAGTCCACAGTGATCTCGGTTCCAGGAGTGGCAGAATCGGCCAAGAGAAGTTCCACTTGGTCACGGGGAAGAGTGACTGGCAACATACCATTGTTAAAACAGTTGTTGTAAAAGATGTCGGCAAAAGAAGTACCAATGATACATTGGATACCCATGTCATTGATGGACCATGGGGCGTGCTCACGACTGGATCCGCATCCAAAGTTATCGCCAGCAATCAAAATCTTGGTGCATCCCTTGTATCCTTCCTTGTTCAGGATGAAATCGGGCTTTTCCTTGGCAACTTCAGCTCCAATAGTGGCAACTTCGTCAGCATTCTCGTATCTCAATTCAGCAAAGGCAGCAAATCCAAGTCCAGAACGCTTGATGGTCTTGAGGAACTCCTTGGGAATGATCATATCGGTATCAATGTTTTGAATGTCAAGAGGGGCAGCAATACCAGTCAAGGATTCAAACCTGGGAAGTCCAGCGGCGGTTGATTTCGAGCTTGCAGCATCAGCACCCTTCATGTACGGTGGAACGGGAGAAATGGTTGCTCCAGCGCTGGGATAACTTTCGGTAGAAAAGGCACGGCTGTTGGTTTTGGAGATGATGCGTGGATCAGAAGCTTCATCTCCCAAGTATGGGTACTTGCGAACATCGGCAAGGCCTCCAGCGATGGCGGCAGCGGCAGCCATGGCAGGAGACATAAGGTGAGTACGCCCACCGTTTCCTTGACGTCCTTCAAAGTTACGATTTGAAGTAGAAGCACAACGTTCTTGTGGCTTCAACTTGTCAGCATTCATGGCCAAGCACATGGAGCATCCTGGTTCTCTCCAATCGAATCCGGCCTCAAGCAAGATCTTATCCAAGCCTTCCTCTTCAGCTTGCTTCTTGACCAAACCGGATCCAGGAACAACCATCGCGTGAACACCGTCGGCAACCTTGCGGCCCATTGCGATAGCGGCAACATTGCGCAAATCTTCGATACGTCCGTTGGTACAGGATCCAATGAAAGCCTTTGAGATTGGAACTCCCTCAAGTGTTTGTCCTTGCTCTAGTCCAATGTATTCCAAGGAACGGGTGATACCAGCCTATATATGGTAACATCAGTGTGAGAAATGCAACCGAAAAAAGGGAAATCTGACCAGGCATACCAACAAAAAAGCGCTTACAGCTCGGGCAGGTTCAACAGAATCGTCAATAATAGGGGTAGCACCAGTCACGGGAGCAACATCTTGAGGACTGGTTCCCCAAGTAACAGTTGGGGCAATATCCTTGGCTTCAATGAGGATGGTCTTGTCAAATACAGCACCTTCGTCACTCTTGAGGGACTCCCAGTAGGCGACAGCATCTTCCCATTCGTCTGCAGAAGGACTCATTGGACGTCCCTTGAGGTATGCGTAGGTAACTTCGTCCGGCGCAATGACACCAGCACGGGCACCAGCTTCAATAGCCATATTGGAAATGGACATGCGGGCTTCCATACTGAGAGATTCAATTGCGGATCCAGCAAACTCAATGGTGTAACCAGTTCCTCCGGCAGTTCCGATAATACCAATAATGTGAAGAATGATATCTTTAGAGGTGACACCTTCTTCCAAGGTTCCATCAACCTTGATCAACATATTCTTTGTCTTGAC
This sequence comes from Cylindrotheca closterium, assembly GCA_933822405.4. Lineage (NCBI taxonomy): Eukaryota > Bacillariophyta > Bacillariophyceae > Bacillariales > Bacillariaceae > Cylindrotheca > Cylindrotheca closterium. The sequence continues at coordinate 399,714 of CAKOGP040001770.1, read as the reverse complement.
TTGAGGCAAAGTCTAAAGAACAATAGAATGGTCAGATTAATAAAATGAAAAAGAAAGCAAAATACTCCATTCAATGCACATATATAGTCTTACCTGAGTGGCAAGGACGTGCTCGACCTCACTGGTACCAATGCCAAAGGCCAAAGCTCCGAAAGCTCCATGGGTTGCCGTGTGGGAATCTCCACAAACAGTGACACATCCTGGAAGGGTGAATCCTTGTTCGGGTCCAATAATGTGCACAATTCCTTGACGCTCATCGGCCATTCCAAAATACTTGAGTCCAAAGTCTGCGACGTTCTGCTCCAACTGCATAACTTGTGTTCGACTGGCAGTTTCTTCAATAAACGTTTTGACGTCAATCAACTGACTGCGATCTTCGGTAGGAACATTGTGGTCAACGGTCGTAAGAGTACAATCAGGACGACGGACTCCTCGAGAGCTGAGACGAAGTCCTTCAAAGGCTTGAGGAGAGGTCACCTCATGAACCAAGTGTCGGTCGACGTACAACAAGGTGGAATCTCCATCGTCATCGACAAGATGGTCGTCCCAGATCTTGTCATACAAAGTGCGTGGTGCGGCTTGAAGAGTAGTCGCCGAAGGCTTGACTGCAGTTTGGAGGCTGGCAGGGTTGAAGGCAGTGGACACCGAGAAGACGGCGAAGAGGGCGGTGATGGTATATCTCATGATGGGAAAAGGGTTCTGATAATGTTTCTTCTTGAAGAAGTGAATGAATCAATGAATCTAATCAAGGATAATGGAAATTATGAGTTCGACAAGTGCCAAACGGATAGAGTTGATGAATAAAGCTGAAACCTGCGGTCTGAACTTGGAATCAATCAAATAGGAAGGATATTACTCTGACGATGATGATATCAAACCTGCGGTTTTTGGTTGTTGTTTGAAAGATCGTCAACTGACAGGCGAAGCCTTTATCTTACGTGGTCGTGAGGCTGCGTCCTACCGTCGTCGGTTTCTTCTCCTTTTCTTCGTCTCCAAATTTGAACTTTCAATGTGATTGATTACTGATGGCGAACTTTCGAACTGCCGACACCTTCGGGAAGTTTGTTTCTGTGATGCACTGGGCTGTAACCTGTCGAACTGACGACGCCATTATCATAGCATCCTATTACAAGATTCTCTGTGCTTCAATGTTCAGACGATAGGGCTCCAGTTGGCCACATTTCCTATCTGAAGATTGATTGATTGATTCATTCATTCGTTCATTCAAAACTGTGTTCATAGTCGTCGTTTTCTGTCAAAGGAAGGTTTAGACGACATGACATTCTTAATTACATTCAACTTTATGGTTATTTAAAGCTTGCGCGATTCAGCAGCTCGGGCATGTCCTTCCAAACCCTCCAATCGTGCCATGACGACACTGTCATTCACCATTCCCTGAGATGCCTTGTTGTCGTCCACTCGCATCCAAGTTCTGATTCTCAAAAAGTTGAAAACACTCAATCCACCAGTGTATCTTCCTGTTCCTCCAGTAGGGAGAGTGTGGTTTGGTCCAGCACCATAGTCACCCAATACTTCTGCAGCATTTTCACCAATGAATAATCCACCATAGTTGCCACAAGAGTCAGCAACCTTTTGGGAGTCGGCAGTTTGAATTTCCAAATGCTCTGGTGCAATATCGTCCGAAATAGCCACGCATTCCTCAATAGTCTTACACTGAACGGCAAAGGATTGCTTCAAGGCTTCCAATGCAGTCGATCGGTTGGGTTCGGGAAGTGCTTCAATTTGATCGGCCACTTCACTGTCAATCTTTTCAATCATACTGGCATCCGTACTCAATAGAATGGCTCGGGCCACCACATCGTGTTCGGCTTGAGCAATCAAATCGGCAGCTACCACCTTGGCATTGGCAGTCTCGTCACAAATCACCAAGACTTCCGATGGTCCCGCCAACATGTCAATTCCGCACTTTCCATTGACCAAGGATTTGGCCGCAGTCACCCATTTGTTTCCTGGTCCGCAAATGACATCGCATTTTGGCACCACACCATTGATACCTTGTGCCATGGTACCAATGGCTTGGGCTCCACCAACACACAAGAACAAATCAACATTGGCAATGTGAGCAGCTGCCATGGTAATCTTGGCGGGACGGGGACTGGCCAAGACGACAGTTTTGCAACCAGCGGCTCTGGCGGTCACAGCGGTCATGAGAACGGATGAAGGAAGAGGATAACGACCTCCAGGGGCGTAACATCCAGCAGCTGTGGTTTGTAATGGAACAAACATGACAATGACAGAAAATGAATGTGTCAAGAGTAATAGTACAGTAGTGATAGAAAACGAGGAAGAAATGAGTCAGAAGACAATTCGTCATTTTCAAATCACTTTTCCAAGGTTGGAATATGCTTGATGTACATTGCATTGCACGTATCCATAAAACCCACTATCACAGCATGATTAGATACTTACCATTGCATGGGCTGACAGTGTGTCCAGCCTTTCCTCCAGGAATGTCCATTTCCACATCTGAAACACTCTTTCGTTGCATTTCCGCAAAGGCCTTGACGCGTCCATGAATGTTCACCAAGGCAGTTCGTTCTTGATCAGAAAGTCCGTCAAAGGCCTCCTTGCACTCTTCTTTGGAAACAAGAAACTTGGAGGCATCTTCGGGGATATCTTTCAATCGCTTTCCCACTTTGAGCAACGCATCGGGATCGACAGAACCATCTGTTGTGGTCAATTCTTCAATAATGGCCTTGGCTTGGCCCAAAGCAGTAGGATCGACGGGATCTTTGATCTCCATGGAGACTTTGTCGGGAGTGACGCGGTTGAGAACTTGTGTGGCAGTCATGCTAAAGGTTCGTTGTGATTGTGATTGTAGTTGTGATTGTGATTGTGATGATAAGTGCAGCAATAGCGGATTGTATCGTCGTGTGATAGTAGTAGTTCCAAGTCTGATGGGGAGTTTTGTTGTTGCTGCTAGTCTAAAGTTGCTTTGAGAAACGGAAGTAAGCAAAAAGTAGGGCAATCGATAGAGCATTCAGAATGAATGAATGGAAGAATTGACGACGGAAGGTAGTGTGAAGTCATGAATTTTGCAAGTGCGGTCGAAACCTGCCCCACATGTGACGTGGAATACCGATGGATGGACAGACTCTAGCAACGAATCGTTTTGAAACCTCAACCACATGAAGGATTCCAGATCCACAGTCCACCTACTACCGGTACCGATAGACAACTCTGTGAGTCTTTCTATTTCTTGGCATTTACAATGAGTTAAAGCCTTCACATTTATTTGATTTACGTGATAAACGTCTCTTTGGATTATTGCAAATATTATTGTTGTGAAAAAATAATGATAAAGGCCGTGTTTTGTTCACTCACAAAAGTACAGTAGGTGGTACTTCACTCTTAGCCCCAATTCATGGTTATTGAAACAGAAAGTGCATTGTAATATGCGTGGTTTAGTCTGCCAACATTGTTTTCGTCACCTTTTCCGCCCGAAGAAGCCTGGAATTAAAAATTGTAGGAAGGTTCCGTCCAAGAAGTGTATTGTCTCGCAACGGTTAGACACATCTCATCCGCCACCATTTCAAAAATAGGATTATGCCAATACCAGCGCCAGCACGGAAAGTACAATCAAAGGACTCATCTCGAATGGACCTTGTCCCATATCCATCACCAGTGGATGACCTTGGAGTAGATTGTACTGAATGTAACCGATCGATACTCCAATTACGGGCAAACGGACAAAAGCGATATTGTACAAGGCACCCATGGGATTCGCGTCGGCTACTTGTGTTGACCGCCAAGGCCAAACGCCCGTAATGACCGCTGGCAAACGATCCTTGCAAGTCTTCCATAGATCGAGCACTTCGTTGTCGTTCTTGGTCGATGGATTTGGGCTGAACAAGATGGATTCACGTTTCAAGTTGAGTGGAGGTGGTGTCAAACCATCCAGGTAACTTGCTTGTGTTGATGATGGTGATGACGATGATTCGGATGCAGTGCTTTCGTCATCATCATCATCATCATTGTTGTTGTTGTTGTTGTTGGTCATTGACAGATACGGAAAAATCGACCCGGCTCTCTGGGGCGATTTGAGAGCGTGATCGTTGTTGGGCAAGAATGCACTCGTCACCCAAAGGCAACTCAAAACCATAAAGGCACAGGCGTAGATGCGGGTCCACATTTTTGCTTGTTTGTTTCTTGACTAGTTTTGCTTTGGCAAAACAGTTGGTATTGTCAACAATGATGGCGGTTCTCAAGATTTCTCAGAACAAAAAGTTCTGGTTCGGGAAGTGTCGTCGAAACTGCATGACGTCGTTCGTTAATATTTGGTCGAACGAGTCGATCAACAGCTGAGATATCATGCTACCTTTTAGCTACTCTACCGGTATCATAGCTATCAGTAAATGTGAAGCGCACTACCCGGTGATGGAATGAAACCGACCGTAGTATCTTAAGCTTTCAGATGTTTAGCTAGCAGTTTGCCGTCGTCCTCTCATCTACTGAAATTATGGGTCAGCATACTACTTTTATTAACCTTCCCTTTTCGTCCGCCCTTTGCAAACTACCTCTGAGCTACTTCTCGTTACTGTACCATAATATAAATCACCAGAACGCACTAATGGTGACACTGGAAATCGGTTTTCTCGTTGCAAAATTGCATGATTTCTACCTTCATGCATGAAGTGGGATCTTTCTTCTACGCAATCGTGGTAGGAAAAAACTCACGTAACCGGCGGGTCATAGTATCCAAATCTCGCACGAAACATTTATTTTTTGTTGCGATGATTTCGTTGAACCACAATAAGCACTAGTATTAATACACCGAACATCACTGCCACTGCTAAAAACAATTCGAACTTTTATCAAAGGACAGGCATTGAAATAATGAAGATTACTCTTTTGCTATTCACCATTCTTGGAGTTACTGCGTAAGAACAAATGCAATCTTCGTTTCTTCTACTAGACACTGTAATGATATCCCTCTCATCCTCCTCTTCTTCACCATCCTTCTTTCTTCTTGTTGCTTCTTTCAGTGGACATAATGAGCGCGAGAGCAAAATTCGACCAGCAGTCAAGACTCCTAGTGGTGGTCACAACAATCCACGGGAGAGTGAAAAAGCTCGGCCAGCTATTGGAGAGAAGAGTGTTCATAGTAGCAGATCCGACAACAATGATCTGGATGTTCTTGTGGATGGCAAGACACTTTGTGGACACATGGATCTTCGCAACGCTCGGTGTTACGAGAACAGCTTGCCAGCTATATATGAAAAAGCAATGGCAGTTGCCAAGATTAGGACAGGAGGCTTAGTTTGTACTGGTTGGCTTGTTGGAGGCAACAATTACTTGATGACCAATCATCATTGTATAAGTTCGAAAGAAGAGGCTGCTGCCGCGCAATTTCTGTTCATGTATGAATCAACTCAGGGTGACTGCCAGCAGGGCGGTGTACGAGATACGGATGCGGCAGCAGAAATGACTATAGATGGGGCAGAGTTTATCATGGCAGACAAGCAGTTGGATTTCGCGTTGGTCAAACTCGTCAGTGGGAATCCAGTTTGCGCGTACGGGTAAGTGGATGCGTTTGCTCCGAATCAGCATGGTGGTATTGGGCTGTTTAGTATGGTATACTCATCAATTCTTGTCAAAATAAAGTCACTTTGATATCGATTGGGAGGCCCCCAAAGTTGGTGACGAAATTTACGTTCCACAACATCCAGCTGGTAGAGACAAGTCCATTGGAATTACGGATACCTTCACAGAAAGCGGAATGTGCGAAATCAAATCCGTTTCTGGGATTGGTGTGGATTACACCTGCGACACGGAAGGCGGCTCTTCCGGATCCCCAGTCGTCAACAAGGCCACAAATATGGTAGTTGCCCTTCACAAAGCTGGGCGAAAGAAATGCCATGGAAACACTGGTACGAAAATGTCCAAAATCTACGGTCTGGTTCAGGAAGAAGTCTACGGTGCCATTGCGGAGTGCAGCTAGTGATTGGTTCCGGGAGACCGTCCAGCCTTTGAAAAGTTGATAGCAGAGCAACATTTGTATTTGAAAGTCATGATGGATATTTGATTTTGACCGAAAGAATTTGTGCGATCGAAGGGGGGGTACTGCTGGCTTGTTGAAATATTCGATGCCGCAAAAGGATTCCATAATATGGAATCCTAATGCCAACAAGGTCGTAGTACCACCACACCGACAATATAGCATCGGCCACCAGTCATCATCGGTACCATGGTACCAATCAGTATCGTACTGTTACATACTGTACCAGTAGAAGTTAAATTTCAGATCATATGATCAAATACTGCAGAGTAGTCGACTCACACGACTTTTCGAACAAACATGTTTCACTCATCGCGTCATCGATCTGTCGTCATCACATCAATCATCATTTCTCACTACCCATACCCTCGACCATCCAGAGCAAACATCCAATCGACCCGACGCAACAATTATATCAATTATTGCACCTAATGGTCTGAGCAATAGAAAATGCGCTTGAAATCTCCTTTGGCTCACTGCTCTATGATATTAAATCTTCGATTTTCGACAGCCATCTTTCTGTGTTTCCATACCATCATCATGTTTCCAAAAGGCAGTTGCTTGGCATTCCAAAAACATATTGGAAGTGCAACAAGACAAATCAGACGAAACGCTATTCAACGGCAACAACAACAACAACAACAACAGAATCGCCACAATGGATTCTTGCCCACATTCGCTTCGCCTTCCCTGCTCTTGAAGAGAGTTCCCCATCCACCAGCTGGAACGACGACAACATCATGGCAATTGCATCAATCATTCACAACAACAAATGACGGAGACTCTGGTGAGAATTCTACCCAAAACCCAATATCCTTGAATATGGAAAATTTGTACCGTGAATGGACCTTGGAGCAAGATAAACTGCTGTGGGAGAACAAGGACTCCAAATCGATCATTGAATTGGCATCTTTGCTCGGAAGAGGATTGAACGGCGTGCAAGCCAGACTCAGCAAACTGCAAGACCTTTCCAGCCCTGCATATGAACGTCTCTTTGTCACTGGACGCAATGGAAAGAACTATTCAAACAAGAATGGCGACGACAGTGCCGACAACGATTCAACTGGAAAACAAAAGTTGGTTCCAGCAGGGGAGGTCTTGCGACGAATTGAATACGACTACCGATTACAGGAGGAATCTTCCAACTTTTTCGTTTTGCATTATGACCGTGTCGACGATGTTGTTGTGGAATCTCCTCTGAATGCCCCCAACGATAGCATTCAGGGGTCCGCCACCATGTTGGTCAACGCTTTGCCGGAACACCGAATCGTCGGCATCAAGTACAAGGAACGAATTGTCTGGGACCGTGCAGAACGGCTGGATTTGGTCTTTAGCAACGGTGACGAGGGAGGCGGAATCTACCACATTATTGACACATATGGCGATTGGAAGGCAGAACAAGATAGGGTAGTGGAATGGAATCGACAACGACAAAAGTTCATTGCCCAGCGCATTCAGCACATACTGGGCGCGGAACACTACAAGTCCCTCCAGCAGCAGTCATCCGATATCAAAAAAGCCTTTGGTGACGATACCATTTCAATCAAGTCCATGGTGGAAGCCTACGTCCAAAGTGTCTTGAGTATCTTTCGGAGCCGGCGACGTGAATGTGAGTCGTCGGACACGCCGACCACAGGAGGTGAAATGCAAGGTGAAGAGCCTTTTGACATTCCACAGACTGATTTTGAAGCACTAGAAGAATTCTCCGAGCTCGTTGCTGTCTTGCCAGACCCTGATCTACGGTCCCTCTTGTTGACGGAGATTTCACTGGTGATGGATCGGTTGGAGGGCAAAGGGTCAAAAAAGAATGGTGGTACTGCGGGTGCTGGTCGTAGAGAACCGCTTGTGTTGTTGGAAGAAGAACTCTCCGAACGCTTTGTCCGCGGCAGTGGTGCGGGAGGCCAAAAGATCAACAAGACGTCCAATCGCGTCGTGTTGGTCCACGAACCAACCCAACTCAAGGTGGAATGTCAGGACACACGAAGTCTCTCCCAGAATCGCAAGATTGCACGAAAACGCTTATTGGAAAAATTGGACGAGCACTTTCATGGAAAGCAATCCAAAATTGGTTGGAAGAATCAAAAGGCAGTCCAAAAGCGACAAAAGAGCAAGACAAAAAATCGGGCCCGTCAACGCAAGAAACAACTTGAGAAGCAAGATGAGAATGGAGACGAAATATAGCACTCATTAATATATTATCAATATTAGCATATTTCTATGATATAAAACCTAGTGTATTGCAAGCAAAGATGGGATATACTACCTCAGGGAGCAGTACACAGTTGTGTCTCAACTACCTACAGTACAATACCGATCCAAAGGACTTCTCCGACTACAACCGACCAAAATATTTGGTCATATCGGACTGTTGCCATAATATATGTGAGTACTCTCCTGAACACATGGCAATAGCACCTCATTAGACGGACATTAGAGCCTGCTGCTCCACTACTATATAGAAAGAAAGCAAATATAGCACATAATCATGGATGCTTCGCAATTGCGTTTGCGACGAAATGTTCCTAGTGGAGGCGTGCTGCTTCCACTCCACAGTGCCCCGTCCTCGAGTAGTCTTCCCACAACCAGTGGGATTGCAGAAAAGAGCCGAAAGCGACTGCGAAAACGAACTCGACTCAAAGTGTGGTGTACATTATTTCTAAAAGGAATGTGTGCGACTATTGTATCTGGGTCTTTGTCGTTGATGCTGCTTCCATTTTCCTGGACACAAGGTACGTTGTGGTTGTTGATTGTTGATTGTCAATGAATTGTTCCATCATAGCACCTTTTGTTAGCTAACCATTCATTCATTCACTTATTCATTTATTCATTCCTGTCTTTTTTTTTCCTTTCTTCGTTTTTGAAAGTCGACTTTCACCACCAAGTCCAACACGAAATGCAATATCTTTATCACAAACTCGAACAGAACCGCAAAAACAAGGCCACTGGAATTCGTGGCAAACATGGATCCTCCCGTCAAGTAGTCTGTCCCAATGGTGTTACAGGATTTGAAAATGATGATTATTGCGACTGCGCCGATGGAAGTGATGAACCAGCAACCTCGGCGTGTTCCCATTTGGTCATTCAACAGGAGATGTTTGCGTGCAAGTCCGATCCTTCCAAACGGATATACGCTTCGAGGGTCCATGATGGTGTCAAGGATTGTCCGGATGGGAGTGATGAGACGTAATGGAATGAATCATCATTGTCAGGAATGAGTGAGGTAATGAATGCTAAGGAGGATAATATTGCATTTCTCAGGTATGCGACCACAAGCCGCTTCGACCACGCTTAGTTTGGGAAGATGGTGTTCCTGGTCAATGTTGGGGTTGTACTGACTGGATTCCGACTCTATTATTATACAAAGAGGAATCAATGGCCTGGTTTACTTGTAGCGATGAAGTAGGAGGATTGCTGCGATACGACACCGTGAGATATTCCAATACCTGAATGAATGAATGAATGAACCAATCATCCATTACAACTGGTCTGTAGCCCGGAGCAGTGTCACAATCTATCGCGCCATTGCTTGAATGAAGGAGTCTGTACAGTAGTGCTTCAATGCTTCTAATATGTTCAAGGGGGTAGGGATTATACAATCGCTTTCTAATCTGCACCGCTGATCCAAGCCAAGCCATGAGTATGAGATGACTTTGATAAAGACGGACATAAGACAATAAGTGCTTGACAGTTCGGAACATTCATTCTATTGTAATATCCTCTATATTCATACTCTATTCCATTTCCGCTGTATATTCTATGCCTGCCGCTTCCATGACTTCTTCCAATTGTTCTTTTAATCTCGAAGCTTGTTCCATATTCCCCAAATCCAACTGTTCATTCATTTGCACTCGCAATTCTTCCAATTTGGCAAATGCCAGACTATCATCTTGCTGTCCTGCCACTTCGACAAAATCCAATTTGGGCAATTGCAACCAGGGCAACGGGTCCTTCTTTTCATAATCTCCTTGCTTTGGCGGTTGTCGAAATCCCGACTTGTTGTACCCCGCTCCATCCTTCAAAAAGGCTCCTAACCCTTGATCACCCTCGAGCATTTGATTGATAAAGGTCTGGGCAGCGACACCAATGCATATGGCTACCAATGCTACCAAGAATGGAGTACTGTTCAAAGTAGTAAATTCAAGTGCATCACTATCCAAAATTTCCGAAATGGAGAATGATGAATCATCGAATAATGATCGTTGCGTGCTGGAAGTGGAGGGTGTGGTGGTGGTGGTTGGTCGAGGAGGAATTGCAAAAGATATCCTTGTTCTACTACTGCTAGTGGATGTACATGTACGTGTAGGTGTACTTGTACTTGTACTGATCCAAGCATGAGATGCACCATTATTGGTGACGATGATCCAGAAATAACACATGGAAAGAGAAGAGCATATTGACCGCCTCATTATTACGGTAGGTATGTTGACAGGTGTGTCACGGATTTATCTCTACGAGTATCACAATAAAAAAGATTTGCCAAGGTCTCCTTCTCTCTTATTCTCTATTGCACCGAAAGCGCGAGCATGTCATTGTCATTCTGATCTCCTTCTTGGAGGGCCAGATAGGGTTTCCGTCCGCCAATGATGTCATTGCAAAAGCGCTCCAATAAAATGCCGGCGGGATCCAACGGATCAATTTTTTCTCTCCCCCCAAGATTGCCTCTCCTCTTCAACCAAGCGAAAAATAAGTTTGACCTTTGCCGGTAGATGTGAAGAAGGGCATTGCACCTCAACTTCTTCTCTGGCAATATATATATATAACACGAGATGGGATTCTTCAAAAAGAAACAAGGCGACTCGGCATCCCAGTCGACGGGCCAATACAATGCCCCCAACGCGTCATCATCTCCTTCCAGATCACAAGGCGGCAATTATGAAATGTCATCTTCTCCAGCCCGGCATTCCTCTCCTCGACGAACGGTTCAACAAACGCAACCACCATCATCTACCCATGAATCCATGGCTGTTAATCAACCAGACGAATACAGTTTGATGAACGAACAAGGCGGCGGCAATGACGGGGCTACCGTCCAATCGGGAGAATCTGAATCCAACTTTTCCATTACCCGCAATGGCCAATATTTGACCTTGAATGGCTTTGCCAATGGCCACTTGATGCGATGGAAATTCGCCGCGGAAGAAGGTCCCACCATCATTCGGATCCCCGCCATCTTGCTGAGCATTGCCTGCATTGTCACGACTCTTTGGCCCATCGTGTCCATGCCGGCCTATTGGAATGTTCCCAATTTGATTGGAGCCTTTCACACGGTCGTCCTCTGCACCCTGATTTTGTTTTTGGAAGGCCGCGTGCTCATGTTCAATCGATCGCCGCTCAATGCTAGAGCCCGGGTGCGGGGGGTGGTGACGCGGTACTTGAATATTTTGCGATTGGTCTGGGGCCGTGGCTTGCTGTATATTTTTGCGGGCACCATGAACTTGACCATTGATTTTGAGTATGTGATTTACACGGGACCGGCGCTGTGCGGCTTGGGTTTGATTGCGATTGCGGCGGGTGCGAGGGCTTCTTACAATTTGGATCGCATGAAGTCGTCGCTCACGGACGAAGCGTACTTGTGGGGAAGATTTGATGCCAATGATGGCGATAAGGATGGCCAAATTGATGTCAATGGATTTGCCGAGTTGCTATGGGATTTGGGATTGGAATTTGATGATGTGTACACCTTCAAGGCATTTAAGCAAATTGATAAGGATGGAAGTGGACTCATATCCTTTGAAGATTTCAAGAGGTGGTGGATCGTGACACAGACGGATGCACGGGCCCGGGAAACTGTTTAGACCATTCAATAGTGGATCAAAAGGCCATTCATGTTGTCACATATATCATGCTTGTTTCATGTATTGTAAGTTTTTAAAGTTAAAGGTTACTTATTAATATTCATACTCGGTTTCATTTTCTTGCTAGGACTATTATATTTTTGTAATATATATTAATACAAGCAAGATCGAATGACGGACATTGAACATACAGTAGTTTTATAGTGTTGCCATTGGTTCCAAGTTACAATTATTTCTCTCGATAAAATAATAACAGCAGCACTACACTAGGTGCAATAATTGCCTTTGCAAAGCACCTAATACTGATAATAATCATGACAACAGCTACAACCTGCTTCATTGTTTGCTTTCCCTCTTTTTCAGTTTGTCACGAAAATTGAGGAATTCCGGTGTCGGTGTGCCTCCAACTTGCACCGGCGTAGGTACGGGTGCCGCAACTTTGAGGTTGTTTTTAAAGTCGTTCAAGATATCACCTCTGGTATCCTTGTCCACCGCCACCTTTTCATTATTCTCCCGAAGCTTTTCATTCCTTTTCATGGCCGCCATGACTGCCGAACTCCGTTTCTTATTGGCCATATTGGCAATTTCACTAATCATACCGGCACCCGCATTGCTAATAGAAGTCATGGAAGTTCGTTCCTTGATCAAGTGGACGGCAGATCCTACCATTTGTTTTCTATAAATTGACTCCACAACATCCATAGTCTTGGGAATGTCCACCCGTTCCATCCGAGATCGAAAGTCAATTTCCACATCTTCCAAAATGGTGCCAATATTTTCCAAATGACTTCCGTTCATGTGATTGTGACGAATATTACAAGTCTTGACTGTATCTTTGGTGAGGGAAGAACTAATCGTGGCTTGGTCATTCGCTGGAGATAAGGACATGACCACGGCCGATTCCACCCTGTAGGTACAGGTTCCTTCCAACATGTCTGGTTCGTCCACCTTGACCAAATGCACACTGTCCCAAGCTCCGTTTTCTTCCGTTCGTTTGTGAACACCAAAGAGTCCTTCAAAACCACCCTTGTCAAGCGGTTTCATATAGACACTGCCTATGCCTCCGTGGCCATAATACAAATGAGTATAGGCTTCCCAAACTTCATTGGCAATGTTCTCCAAATGACGGAGGTCTTCTTCTTGTTGTGGCACTGGCTTTTCGTAAATACTAATGTCGATTTCACTGGCGGTCTTGTTGATCAAATAATACCGACCCGTCCACGGACTCCGGTAGCCTCCCTTTTCCGCACGATTGTACGAACAATTCAAAAAGGGTTTCTCCACCTTTTCGCCCTTTTCCGGAGGAGGAACGGTCGTAAAGGGATCAAAGGGAAGAATGTTCTTGTGACGGAATGCTTGAAGGGTGGCCTTGTCATTACCAATCAAGGATTCAATGGCAGCCACGTTCTATGAAAGTGCAACAAAATGAATGGCAAACGAAGTGTTGGTCGGCGTGGACGGATTCACAATGTTATTGCAACCAGAGACTCAAAATGAAAAGAAAAAACAGTTCTAATTACCTGTGCCAGTTCTGCTGGATTTGTCTTTTTCAAAATGGCGCTAGCAGAGTCCATGATGATGGTTCAGCAGGGCAATGTCAAGTTGGGGTGGCTTCTCGTGGTGTTGTTGTAGAATATTGAATACGCAGCTTGGAGTAGTCGGCATAGTCAATCAATGGAGATGATTTCCTCGCTCGCTCGCTGGCTCGTCGTCCGTCCATGCCCCCGTCACAGGCAGGTCAGTAACATTTGAAAGACTTTGCAAGTCCTCCAAACGAATTTCCAATGCTCACTTTTCGGGCGCGATCTTGCGGACCACTCGCTCCGTCCGCGCTGCCGCATGTGCGATTGTTCATTTCGAATGCAAAATAAAATACAGTCTCCAAGCAAACCGCACAACAACTGCGCAACAAACCATTACCGCACAACAACCTGCGCATTTGAGTCACTTTGGAAGATACCTCGAAAGTTTGGAAATGTGAGTTCCTATTGTTGGATAGATGGAGAGTGTTGGAAATGAAGCGAGATGCTTGAAGGAAACCATGTTGTTCGTACCCGAACTCAATCCCAATAATACTCTGGTAGTAGGGAATCTGCGTTGATTTCCACGTGCCAATTTTTTTGAAATTTCATTCTGATCATCCTGATGGCTGATGGCATCACTTCCACAATCCAAGCCATCTCTTCTCCATTGCATTCGTTCATATCTAACTCAATTGCTTGTTCTTAGATGGCAGACGCAGTGGCAGTCGATGAAGATATGGGAGAGCATCATGGTGATCCAAATGAAGTCCAAGTGATTCTTCCCATGGAAGAGTTTTCCGACGATCTCGAATTACGACTGGGCAGAGCCAATGGCAACATTTATCACCGTCGCCCAGGTGTAGAAGGCGTTCATGATGGACAAGTCATGGTCCGTCTCAAGAAGAAGCGATTCATCTTGATTGATTATTCCATTGTCCCCAACGAAGCCGATCTCGCAGCTTCCAGTGTGTCTCCCAACATTTCCTGCCCCAATGGCGCCGGCAAGCAAAAGTGCCACCATCCAGAATGTCCCAAAGTGGGTGTTCCTGTGTTGCTCTATGATAGTGATCCCAACGAACCATCCTCTCTCTACATGCGCTCGGGATTGTGCTTTACCTGTCAGCGCAATCTCAATGAAAAGAGACGGACCCAACGCAAGCGTGCGTCGGACATTGGACCTTCCAGTGTCTTGTACGCCGTTGGACCCGGCCAAAAGAAGGTCAAACTCAATGGTCAGACGGTCAATCTTCAATCCGATGCCATTATATTGAATGGACCACCGATTGACGGGGCCAAGTCCATTCGAGATGGCTATTCGTTTCATGATATTGGAATTGATATGACCGCCAATGTACTCAAGGCTGTACGAGATACGGATCGTTTAGTGAATGCCGTCTCGAGTAATACTACCACTACATCGGCACCTAACGGGTCGGACGGGGGTTCCGACGAGAGTGTCGCTGACATTGCTGCTCGGGCTGCGGCTGTGGTCAGCGCCATGACTCCAGAAGAGGCCGCCACCAATGCGGCTGTGGATGCTGCAGCGGATGCCACCAATAGCGAAGACATCCCAGCGTTGTATGACAAGGCTTTTAACTCGCTGTCCAAGTCGATTTACTTGCTGAGCCAGTGGAAGCAATCCTGGGATTCGGTCATTGCGGCTGCTGTGGCACAAGAGACTGTTGCCGATCCATCCTTGGTGGATGCGGTGGCTTCTGCGGCTGCTGTGGCCGCTGCGGCTGCGACCGAGAGCCAAGACAACATGGCATCCTTATTGCTGGCAGCTGATCAGCGCAAGGATGGGGCGAAGCAGGAACAAGATGACGTTCCTGTATACCATGAGGTATGAAATGAAGGTGACAATGATCTTGCATTTGATAATTTGCCTCCGTTGTAACAGTGTATTATAACGAATAATAGCAGATAATTGGACACCTATGAATGGAATGAATGGAAGCGTTCTATTTTTCTATTATGGTGATGAGCCATCAAGGCAGTCGCCCAACTTTAAATAGTAGCGTGCTTTGAAAGTAGTTCGCCCAAGTCGTTTTCAACAACGAAAAAGGACTTGCCAAAGTTGTAAAAATGTTGTCCGTTGGCGAGGATGCTTTCGTGTGGCGGAAAGGGCTTGGGCTCCAATGTGAACATGCTCTTTTGAAGCATGAGTGAAGCAGGTTCCAATTCAATGCGTTCCATATTCATGTCGGAAAGGTTCTCGAACGATATTCGGCTGCATTTATGTTGTTGTGGTTCGGGGGCCTTCATTAACTCAGCATCTTGTGCTACTTCAGAAGTGTGTCTGGGAATGATGATATCTTGGAGACCTAGTATCATTCGGGGAACGGAAGACTTGCATTTCGTTTGCTTCTGATCTTTACGATCAATATTGCGGCACATTTGCTCTTGTCCTCTGCGGAACATGGGGTGCCAGTAGGATCCTTCGAGAGGGCCCTCCAAGATGCGTTCAAAGCCATAAAAATTCAGTTGTCTTTGGAACGACTTATACTTTGTTTGGTTGAAATAAGTAGGCAAGGCTTCGGACACGAGACGTTCAGTGTCATGGACAAGGAAGGAAGCGCCTCCAGGTCCCCAGCTGACAATGTCATCCTGCCCCCTTTCGGCCAAGTGCATAATCATCTTGTAGAGCTTGACTGGGAAAGGGTTTAACGGCTTGCAGCCACCAGTTCTTCTCTTTGGCTTTGGGTAGGGCTTTGAGAAATCAAGCTTTGATACGAAAAGGGACATGACCTATAATGTGCTATGTTGTTGATTTGTGGGTTCGATTTTGTTTTTGTGGGATGAAGGATATTGTGAGCAGATGGATTGTTGTTTCTCAAGATTGACCGAATTCTAGTGAGGAATGGTTCTTGTTTCTCAATGGAGACGATTCATCTATCGAAGAATGATACTGACTATTCTTCGCGACGATACGACTGGAAATTGCCCATTGTCGTGTTGTCAATTCGAGGGTTCTCTAATTAGAGATAGGTGTAACGGAGAAATGTTTGTGCATTCTGGACCAACTCACCCTAAAAACAGGAACGCATGTAAAAGTACCCCTTTTTATAATAAAATGCGACGCATGTTCCACGCGGTCCTGGGAATCAATCAATCACTTTCACGCGCTCCTCTACTGTATGAAACGTCTACCCAATTCTTCAACTAAACAAATGGACCTTTGGTAGAAACAGAAGACCTGCTGCACGTTTCTTTCTTGCCTCCGACAATGTGAGCTTCGAAAAGAGGTGACAGCAACTGAGTCGTGAGTATCTGATACGATGTAGGTAAAGTGCCATCGTCACTACTACCGGTACTGGCGCTTCTGTTCTGGTCCCATTCCGATCTACCGATAGGTGCAACTGTAGCAAGGATAGTAGATACACGCATACACGTGCGTTCTTGGTCTGTCGATTGTCAACCAGAGGTCCGAAACGCCTCCACTGTACACGTTTCGACGTTATTTGAGAAACATATTATTGGACGTTTCCTTTTTTATATTATTAGAAAAGAATGGTGGTGTCTTTCGTACAGAACAAAAATGTGGTCGCGCATCAAGATCCCTTCGAAACTTGAAACTGCCCAGGAAGATAATCGATCTTGCCAAATCAGCAATGGTCAACAACAAATCATTTGATGAGCGATTCCTCACAAATTACACCTGCAAACGACAAGTCTTCATGTCAGCCTTTTTTAAGAACCTCGATCTCTCCACGATCAGCAAGAAGCGAAAAGCATCACGTCCTCGAAAGATGGCCAATCCTTTCCCGATGAAGCTATACTCAATGCTCCAAGAAGCTCGACAAAAACAATGGGAAGATGTCGTCAGCTGGGCTCCCGATGGCCTTTCCTTTCGCGTCCACGACATCGATCGATTCATGACAGATGTGCTTCCTATCTACTTCAATCAAAGCAAATTCAAGTCCTTTCAAAGACAGCTAAACTTTTATAACTTTACTCGCATAATGAACAACGGCGGGTTGGAAGGTGCCTACACGTACCGTCATCGATACTTGATTCGAGGCAACAAAGAAATGTGTACGAAAATTATCCGAATTGTCGGTCAAGACAAGCCAAGGAAAAAATCATCTTCAAACATCTCGTCATCGACGCAGGCAGTCGAGGACATGCAACCGATACCTACGAATTTAATCACAATCAACAATGACATCACGCCATATTGTCAACAGACTTCTATGCTGCCAGATACCGAAGATCTCTCAACATACCTTGCACCACCGCCTGCAGCGATTGATGATGATATAAGCTTTCTTTTGAATTTTGACGACACTCCCCTCGACCTTGAAGACCCTGTTTTCTTTGATGGAAAGCAATTTCATCTATTGTCAGACGAAATTTCTACTATAATATAGTAGAATAAGTCAGCATATTCAAATGGGATGATACATATTCATATGATAACACTATCATCTGCTTCACTGGTAGACGTAGTCAACCATCTGCCTTGCTTCCTCAATCGATCTATATAGCTTTATATTGCAAGTTACCGGTACCAGGTATCTACAAAAGTGTGGATGGAAGTACCAATACTATCTACACTACCAAATGGAATCGATGGACATACATTTGATTGTCTTGAGATTCAGATGCTACTCTTGGGACTCCCAAGAACTGAATTACGCTCGGAATTACAACGCCAGATCCACAGACACATCGGAGCTCTTGTCGGTCTACAGCCTGTCGTTGGGTATCATGATTGATCAGTCCATGATTGAGTTGTCCTTTCCACAAGACCATCTCCAATATCGATGTGATTTCCACACCGTTATAGAGTGCAAATTCGGAATACGCTCCATTGATAAACGTTGACCTTCGCTCCTTGTCATTTTCTTCAAGTATATCTTGCGCCCACCGTAGCATCGATTCCGTCCACGAGATAGCTCCCCAACGAACAAGTGGATCAACAATCCACTTTTGAAGTGCTGTTCGAAGCAAAGCTGAGGTTGTTTCAGTCCAGTTGGAGACCAAGTACTCCACTGCCCATTTGTCATTTGCGTCTTTGAGGTCCAGAGTTTTGTTTGAATAATTTTCGAGAAGGACTTCGAGCAGTTCTTGGCTTGGCTCAATAGTCGAAAATAGAATGTGAAATGGGGTCATACCGAACTCGTCCACCAGTGATGACCCCACTTCTTCTTGGTCCTCGATGCCCTGTCGGAGCCCTTCAACAGTGGCCAACGAATGATAGTGGCAAAGTTTATGCACTGGCAAGTCGTCCAATCGAGATATCAATCCTCTAATGATATTGTCTGCTATATTGCTAAAACGATTTTTCAACAGCGTGCACCCATCAAACGAGTCTCCAGCTGTGGCCTTCGAATTTTGTGGAAGCACGACATTGGCTAGAGCACTGCAGCAATAGAACGCTTCATCTTCAATATCGATGGGATGCGAATCCAGGGCAATTATCACTGTAACCAAGGAGCTACACTCATAGAACGCACAGTCACAAATACGCTCCAATGACTTTGGTAGTTTGCAGGGAGCCACAGCCATCGAACCCAGAACTGGGAACCTCCGTGACGGACGTTGTAGATAGAATTGCTTCTACCAAGGCGGCGCAACCTTCAAAAGCAAATGAGCCAATCATGTTCACCGACGAGGGTATCTTGATTCTTTGTAGTGAAAGGCAATGGTGGAAAGCGTGTGCCCCAATTGTCTTCAGATGATGATGGGGGAAGCACGGTGACTGTTCAAAGTCTACTTTCGTCAGGAGCTCGCACTGTTCAAATGCATTCACTCCAATGCATACTACAGTGCTACAAATGCTGATTGCCAACAAACTGTTGCACCGACAAAAGGTCTGTTCCCCAATCTTGATTAATCCTTCAGAAAGAGTTATTTCCCGCAAACACTCATAATTGTCACACAACTCATCGGGCAAAACCCGGACGCCCTGATTGACAATCAGTTTTTCAACGCTTTCTGGTATGTCTTCTCCCTCGTTACCTTGGAATCGGTACTCGTTTAACTGCATGTTTCAATGCTCGCTTTTAATCATTGACTGCTGCAGGCACTATCAAACAGATTTTATTGATCATTGAACAAATCAATCAATCATCATAACAAAAATAATAAATCACACTGAAATAAGTTGGCAATACCGGTATGCGTTCGTCTGTAAACCGTTCAAAGGCCTCTTCTAGTTCCCGCCATTAAACATCCAAACTTCGTACGCACGTTTCCGCGCATACGTAAATCTTGTACACGGGCATCGTCGTAGAATGCCACTAGCTTTCGATAACGGTAGCAGTGCCAGGCTGCGGCAATGGCATACGACCTGTCGTCGACAGACATTGTGTTGCTGTCTTTGTGCTTTCGAGCAGCACTACCGGTAGAAAAAGTTCCCTTTCAAATATGCCAGCGGGGACGATGGCAAACTCACGGAAACTCCAGAGTGCGTAATAGAAAAATATGCCAGCTTATTGTTACGCAAACATGATGTCTGATGATATTTTAACCTTTGGCCTTGTTGTTTCGTTGTTATTTCCTTTTCCTGTTTGTTTTCGCAGCCGAGATTGATCGGGTAATGAAAAAAGTGGATGAAGGCGTTGAACTGTTTGACGAAATCTGGGAAAAGGTCTACAGTGCTGAGCAACAAAACCAGAAGGAGAAGTACGAAATGGATCTGAAAAAGGAAATCAAAAAGTTGCAAAGGCTGAGAGATCAGATCAAAACTTGGATTTCATCATCCGACGTTAAGGATAAAGATCCACTGATAGATGCGCGGAAACTGATTGAGACAAAGATGGAACAGTTTAAGATTTGTGAGAAGGAAACCAAGACGAAAACCTATTCCAAGGAGGGGCTTGCGAGACAGGAAAAGTTGGATCCTCAGGAGCAAGCGAAAGAGGATACGAATGCGTGGATTTCGGAGGTTATCGACAGGCTGATGCAAGCGGTGGAAGATAGAGAAGTTGAGATCGAGAGGTTAAGTAGTGGAAAAGGCAAAAAGACAAACAAGTCAACCATTGACGATTACAACCACTACATTACCTGTCACAAGTACCATCTTAACAAGTTGGAAGGTATCATGCGATTAGTGACCAATGATGTGCTGGATGTTGACATTGTTAATCCTATCAAGGAGGACCTCGAGTACTACCTTGAAGCATATGAAGACCTTGATTATCAACAAGGTTACGATGAAGAGTTCTTTTATGAGGCCCTGAACCTGGAGGAGATTGGAGTTGTCAATGTGGACCGAGTAACGAATATCGACACCAAACCTGTGAAGAAGTCAAAGGATGATGATGCTGCTTCTGCCTCAACGAAAGGAAGCAGAGAGAAGAAATCATCCAAAAAAGGGCTTGCTAGTGTGATTCCCATGACGATTGGACGGGCACGTAAGAGTTCTGGCAAAGGTGGCGGTGATGAAAAGGAGGAGTTAACCCCGAGTAAACGAACGTCATCTGGCGGGTCGGCGGGGCCAACACCGACAACTATCCCCGCTGCACGACCTGCCGCCACCCCAGCACCACAACCTGGAGCAAGTATGGCTGCTATTCTTAAACGCGAAACGGAGCAGCAGGAGAAGGAACGTCAAAAGGTGAGACATGAATGGCATCTGTTGCTTGTTGTTCTGGATTTTTCTCTCAGCTTAGTCTCGACTTCTTTATATTAGGCTCGCGCAGCGGAACAACTACGACAGCAACAAGTGGCGCAACAACAACTGGTGCAACGGCAACAGCAAGAAGCTCAACTGCGACAACAACAAGAGGTCCTTCGCCAGCAACAGCAACTGCAAGAAGCCGCTGCGAAGCAAAAGGCGTTACAACAGCAGGAGGTGCTGCGACAGCAACAAGCGCAACAGCAGGAAGCTTTGAAGCGACAACAAGCTGCTCAACAACAAGCGCTGCAACAACAGGCCCAAACTCCCGAGAAAAAGCCTGTGCTGCAAAGCCAAACAAGTCAGGGATCTACTGGAGCTGGTGCTGGTGGAGCTGGTGTCGTTGGCCTAGATTTGTTGACTTCTGGACTTGGTGGATTGAACCTAGCTGCTTCAGTGGGAGAAAACGGAGCTCCCGATGGAAGCTATCTATCCGCTTTGAACGAGAGTTTTGCAACCATGCCTGGTACTGCCGATAATGAACGTGCGAGGGCTTACACACCGCAGAATCCTTACCCGACTCCTGCAAGTTACCCTTCGCAGCCTTCTCCAATTTTTGAGAACCCTGCAGTGTTTGAAAAGCTAGGAACTGACTGTCTATTCTTCATCTTCTACTATGCCCAAGGAACCTACCAACAGTACTTGGCTGCTCGCGAATTGAAAAAGCAGTCTTGGCGCTTCCACAAGAAGTACATGACCTGGTTCCAACGCCATGAAGAGCCCAAAGTTACCACCGAGGAATACGAGCAAGGAACTTATGTGTATTTTGACTACGAAACCGGCTGGTGTACGCGCATCAAGCAAGACTTTCGTTTCGAGTATTCGTTCTTGGAGGATTCGTTGCAATAGTTGGAGTAACAAAGCATTTCGGGCTTTTTTGTATTGGGAAATGATATGATACGATATTGAAAAAACACACTAAGCTAGAAATGAAAAAATGGAATCTACTTTTATATATGATTTGTTTGTTTCGGATCAAAGTTCAAAAGGATTCAAGTCGTTGCCTCCTCCCAAAGACCGCATGTGATTGCTTCCCCCAGTATTCTTCGACTTGGACCAACGCTTCTTTACAGACAATTGCTCCTTTGGCTTATATGGAGCAACCCTTACATAGCCATCGTTTCCAAATAACCAAATGATGAGCTGATGACGTTCGCCCTTTTCTATTGGCAAGGCTTGGTGTCGGTGCAAACCTCGATGAATGACTGCCATTCCAGGTTGGAATTCTAATTGTTTGCGTCGCTGCTCTGTCGAGTTAGTACCAGGCCCATCATCGTCGTTATCGTCAAGAAAGAGCAGTTGCGATCCACCATATTCGTCTTCTCCGGGAAGGTTCAGATTGATGTTGACGGTCACGACAGAAGCATCAGAATGTTCCTTCAGTTTCACATCTGGCCTCTTCGTGGCACTCGTATTCGTGCTCTCAACATTGTCTCCTCTGCCGTCGTTATATTGGTAATGTACGGTAAAAGCATACGATGATTCATCGTCCTCATCGCTACCAATATATTCTGGAAAGAACATGCGTCCGAGTGGACGAAGATAATCGTCCACTAGCCAGCCACGAAAGTCATTGACAGACACATAGCTGACCCCTCCTTCGGTTTCATCGTCCAAGACGAATCCATTTCGATTCATACCATTTGGTCGACGAGTTGGAATGTTAGCTTGTCCCATGAGCGACAAATGATGTCGAAGGTTTTGAATACCTTGTGGACTAAAGAAGGAGGAACAGGTGTGGACATTTCGAATGGGTTCCTCCCAGATGGCGGCTTGCAACTCCAATTCTGCTTCTAAAGACGGTTTCTTCCATATTTGCTGGATCCTTTCTTTCAGCGTTGGTTCCATCATGGTGTCTTCGTCCAACGATGGAAGATAGGTTTCGTTGCCTTGTATTTGCTCACTATTCTGTCGTCGAATCATCTCTCGTTCCCATTCATGCCAAGCAAGCTGGATCAACCGAGAGTGAGTATTCCAAAACTCTAGATGCTCCAATTCTCCACCTCGAGTAGAAGTCACTTCTGGAGCTTGCAGTAATCTCACTTGAGCGAGTGAAGAAGAAGAAGATGTGTCAATAGTATCCTTATCATTGCTATCATAACTGGCAATCCTAGGATTCACGACTGATGGCCTTCTTTTAAGAATCGTCCTCACAACAGCTGCTCCACCGTACAAGAGAATCACGAGCGCGTATGGAAGAAGGAACATTTCTCAATAATTATCCAATGGGAAGTATCAGGGTCTAGTTGTGTTTGTTATTGTCACAACATCGTTCTGCACACGCTGTGTTGACTATACTTCAATTTATTGTGCAGGGTTTGGGATTTTCAAACTTCGGACTTCGGGGAGTATGATGACGGACAGGCACCATATTTGGATTTGAAGAGGCCTTTTTCGAAATGAAGGATGACAGTTGACACACACATCTGACATCGCACTATACATCACAATCATCAGAAACACAAAAGTTCGTTATTACAATGGTGCACCCCTTGATACTTCCCATGGCCCTTTTGGCAAAGTCTTCCATGGTGTCACAAACCTCACGATGTGCTTGGATGAGATCATCTTCTTCCTACACAGCTCTTAGTGCTTCGTCTAAGCAACTATCCTTTCCTGTGATGGATCCATCCAGTGGCAAGGAGATCGAATGTGATTCTTCTGATGCTATTTTCCAAAACAAACGCGTTGCCTTGTACTTTAGTGCAGGTTGGTGTCCCATGTGTACTCGAGCCTTTGAACCATCCTTGGAAACCTTTCGACAGGCATGTGAGGAATCGGACAAACCAGTGGAATTTCTGTATGTCAGTTCTGACAAGGATGCCAACACCGCCACAGAACGAGCAACTGCATTGAATATGAAAATGGTTCCGTTTGGAGAATCTTGTGCCAAACTCAAGAAAGACTATGAGATTTGGGCTGGAAGCGAAGCAATGCAGTTTGGGTTTGGTCGACGATCGGGAGTGCCAGCGATTGTCGTATTGGACAAGACTGGACAAGAACTAGCCTTTTTGCCAGCAGAAGCCCAGGGTCCTAAAGCCCTGGCTAGTTGGCCAATGGATGATGAAACGGGAATATGGGGTGCGTAGTCCTAACCTACCCGGTAGTAGTTAACTGGAATATTGTATTGCCATTACATCCGAACTAGAGAATGCAAAGCGGAGATGTATGGGATTCACAGACGACGACGCAAATATAATAATCCTTTAAACTAACAATCGACGGGCCTTTTGAAAGTGTATTTATTTCGTCTATTATGTATATGTTCAAAACTTATTATTTATGGAAATGTGTATTGCATCATGCAGCTGAGTGGAATGTTTCAAAAAAAAAATTCTCAAGCTGTTGGATTACACTGCTACGTCTTCATAAGCATGCACGTCATTGGAACGCAGCGGCGAGGATTCTCGTGTAGTCTTCTTGCAAGACAGCAATTCCACTGTCCGATCCTTCAACTGACGCAAGGGTTCAATTTTCTGTTCATGTTGGCTGGTCTCATCGCGTTTTTTCCGAAGTTTGGAGGCTTTGGAGCTTGCTTTTTTAATGTCCCGTCTGGAAAATCCCAGTTTCTTCAAAATATCAATTCGGTTAAAGGAGGATACAAACATTTCATCAGGATCGCTGTGACGTTCCTCTGAACGCAGTTTTTCAAATTCGTCGACTGGAGTGAAGACGTCCGACTTTGGTTCCCACCCAATGGTGATGGGAGGACCTTGACGGCAGGATGGATTGTCACCCAGGATGATTGGATATTCTCGGACTTCGACGGAATCGAACCTAACTTTGGAGTCTCTTTGTGGCGTTCCACCAGAAATGGCAATGGCGGAAGCATTTTCATCATCCGAGGTATCGTAATCCGTGATGCGACTTGTCACAGAGTGATCTTTTTCCAGACTGCTGTCGGAGGACGTTTCTTTCTCCAGACTACTGCCACTGCCACTGTCACCACTACTAGAACTGTCCATGGAAAATATTTCTGGCTGGTCAAGTGTATTCTTAGATATTATGTTGGTTGCGCAAAACATTGTGTTGTTGTTGGTCTTGTTTCCTGTCGAAATAGTGAGCTGAGTTGTCTGATTGTTAGCTTGCTTCTTCTTCGTTTGATAAGACTGTGTGACATCATCAAAGGAGATCATGTCGTATCCACGAATGAGTTGCCAAGCATCCTCATGGTGGTAAATGAGTCGTTCATGCAGTGGATGATGATTGTGTTTCTGATCGGAATAACTCTACACGACTTTCTCTCCTGTGCTCCCACATCTCACATGTTTTGGAAGACTACATTCCCACTTTTGGGTACCACAAGTGGGTGGAATGATGAGGGGGAGACTTTGCTTCACACGAGTGAGTCATATCTTGGGGGAGATTTACTTTTTTCAATTTTCAATTTGTTCTGGTCAGAATTTGGACGGCCAACGTAGCTCCTGGTGGATCGTGGATCGGAATGTTTGCGCGCATCTTGATCTGATCCGAGATCAATCTTTGACCCCATCGACTACCCAACATTTGACCAAGACGACCGAACACATCTGTTTCTGACGTCAACTGAAACAACACTCTCAGACAAATACTGTATGTCGTGGCGTCATAGTGTTACTAATATCTATTGTCTTCATCCTATCCGCAATCTTTCATCTACCTTCCCCAAAACATGTACCGCCGAATACAACAACCGCTGCATTTGTTGGCGTCAAGAATATCACGACATTGTCCAAGGCAAAGAATCCGTCCCTTTACGTCCCGCAGTAGGCGAGCGTTGGATGATGATTCTTCTTCCGCAGCAGCATGGAAAATTGCTATTGTGGGCAGTGGTCCATCGGGTTGCTACACGGGCAAGTATTTATTGAAATCGGATGCAATGGCAAACTCACAGATTGACGTTTTGGACAGGCTTCCCACGCCCTATGGATTGGTGAGAAACGGTGTAGCACCGGATCATCCGGAAGTCAAAAGTGTCCACCATGATTTTGACAGTCTTTTTATGAAGGATGGTAATGAGGATAACGGCCAAAACCTGCTAAACTTTTATGGCAATGTCACTGTCGGTACGGATATTTCATTGGAGGAATTGAGAGAAATTTACGATGTCGTGGTACTTGCCTATGGCTGTGAGTCAGTCAGACCCTATGATTTCATCCAAAACTCCAAACTGGAGGGTATTTTAAGTGCTCGAGAATTCGTATCATGGTACAATGGTCATGTGGACTATGAATGGGTCGGACCATTGGTAGAGAAAGCTTTAAAGCGTGGTAGTGGTCAGCAACAAGTTGTTGTCATCGGGCATGGAAATGTAGCTCTGGATTGTGCCCGAATCTTGGCCAAGACGAGAGAGGAGCTCGATCCAACCGATATTGCCGCGCGATCTTTGAACATTATTGACCAACAAAACAGGAGAGAAATCTCAGTGATTGGAAGACGGGGACACGTTCAAGCGGCTTTTACCATTAAGGAAGCTCGAGAGTTGACACGACTTGACGATGCAAACTTTGTTGTTCGCAAGGACGAGTTGGATATGGGACGCACCGAGGCTTCAAAACAAGAAATCAATGCCGCAAGGCCTCGCAAACGAATGGAGAAGCTATTGACTGATGCTGCTGCTGCTACTTCCGCCATGAAGAATAATACGGATGATGATGATTCTCAAAAGAAAGCGGCAGAGGTGCACCTCAGATTCTTGTTGAATCCGACTAGCTTTGAAACCAAAGATGGTTCCAGTCTGTCACATGTCACGTGTGAACGAACACGTCTGGTTGGAGATGCTGGGAGTCAATCGGCGGAAGGTACTGGAGAGATGGAAACCATCGAGGCGCAATTGGTACGTGGAAAAGAAATACTACTCATTTGCTTATTTGCTTGTCAATGCTATTGCTTTGTTCTCACATCATCAGTTGTTGCTTTGCTACTTTACATGTGTATAGGCTCTAGTCAGCATTGGCTACAAAGGTGTCGCTATTCCTGGAACTGAGGAATGGTATGATGACAAACGAGGAATATTGAAGAATACACACGGGTTGATAGAAGGATCCAAGGAAGACCTTGGTGGATTGTATGTTTCTGGATGGCTAAAGAGGGGCCCATCCGGCATTATTGGTACCAACATCACGGATGCGAAGGACACTGTGGCATCTATTCTTCATGCGTTAAAGTCCTCTTCTCCTGTAGATCCAAAAGAAGGATGGAAATCCATCGACGAGACTTTGAAAGAGAAAGGAATCAATCCAGTAAATTGGGATGGCTATCGCAGGATCGATGCAGAGGAACGAAGCCCTAGTCGCAAACGAAGTGAATTACAACCCAGAGAAAAAATATGCAGTCGAGAAGAGCAGCTCAAAGCCGCATTTTCGAGCTAACCATGGAATATACGATTATATTATACAGCAAGGTAGGACTACCAGGTACTAGTCCTATCCGGATCAATTTTTATGATGTATAATATGGAAAAAGAATATTTAAAATTTATGCAAGTGTACGCTATTCTACTCTAATAACACCTCAAAACCAAAAATGTTCAACAAAATCTCAAAGTCCATGGCGCATTCCCCAAGAGAACCCCAATCGATTCAAAGCGGCTACGCGCTCGTTGGTCATGTTGCTTGGTCTACCATTGAAGTACAATTTACCTTGTCTTCTCTGGCATTTGACCCAAGTGGCCAATTGTGGGTTATCTGGATAGTTGGATGGGACATGGCTGTCCCCATGTTTCTTGAGGTAGGCTTCAAGTTCTCCGAGGCGCTCTTGCCAGGCTGCGGCGTGGGAGTCCCAGATGAATCCAATCTCTTCCAACTGAACGACACGGCTGGCAGTCATAGTTGTGACCTTGTTCTCTTTCATGAGCTTGTATTGATAGCGCTGGCGCTTGACCCAGCGAGAGAGGGTTTGGTTCTCTTCAAAGCTGTGTGGGACAAGACAATGGCCATGCTTTTCTTTGAAGCTCAGCAGTTCCTCAAATTGCTCCTGCCATTGCTTCTCTTGGTAGGGTCTAAAGCGGGGAGCTCGAGAATTTTGCTCGTAGCCAGTTCTCTGCCTCTTGGCACTATTATCTGGCATCATCATCATGTGTCCGCCAGTGGGGACCAATCTCTTTTGCATCGAATCAAGAGAGTCTTTGGGGAAGACAAATGCTGCAGGATCTTGACGAAAGAGTGGGCTTGGGTCATCGGTACCAAGCCCAAAAGACTCATCCTTCAAGAGGGCTTCCAAAGATTCATCCAACAAGGACAAGGTGCCTTGGGGCTGGACTCGACCGCCGCTACCTTGGACGTTGGCATTGGACTTGAGCTCCTGAATAGGAGTTGGCTGAAGAGCAGGGTTCTTAATCAATGGGTGATCAAAAATGTTTCCATTAAAGTTCATGCCAGAAGGTAGACCACTTCCAATCGATCCAATCATTAGTTGCTGAGGGTTGGATTGGGTAAATGGATTGTTTGTAAGACTTGGAAATCCGGATGAACGCTGGTGGGTATTGGAAAAGGCATTGGCAACCTGGCGAGCAGATGGCGCTGCATTCACTTGGGAGTTGAGAAGTGTGTTTCTCATATGGTTCAACAAAGTTTCACTGGATGAAGCTGTAGCCGCAGCTGCAGCGTCACAGTTTGACCAAGCGATGCTCTTGTGTTGTCGCTGTTGTTGTTGGTTCATGGTAAAGCCATTGCCTGCATTAGTTGCTGCATCAATTTGGGAAGAGTTCTGAACATCCATAATGCAATTCTTCTCTTTTTGTGTTCAATTTTGTGTGCTCAGAATTTGCGAGATGAAATTCTCGAATGATAGATTCACCTTTGCCTCTGCAACTACAGACGACAGATGACTTATATTCGAGTATGAGCCATTTCTAACTAACTTCAGCTCAGCGGCTCATCTGGAGTAAAAAATCGGTCTGAATTTCAGTTAACAAATGAGGACCGCGCAGGTTGTTGTTTCGCGGCGAACAGTCATCCGCGCTCTATCTTTTCTCATCCGCAATGAGAAATGGAAAAGCTTCCGTCAACGGTGTTCAACCTATTGGTGCCGGTCATGATCCTTTCGATGGGGATCTTCGGCAAAAATCATGATCCCGCAGTTTAGGGATTGTCCTTGCGAATCATGGGGACGCCATCTTACAATCCCGTATCTGCAATCAGGTATTTTTAAATTATCGCCGAACTGTGATCAAAATTTATCCGAAACGTTCCATTTTAGAGTCGCGTTTTCTGATACCTGGGGGGGTACTCGCACGCTGACGCGGGACACAGAGCACTGGTACGGGGACACTGACTAATGTCCACCCAGCGTATCGATGATACTAAATCATTCAGAAACAGAAGATCCTCTTCTGGAGAAGGCTCCCGGCCCAGGCGAATATCTCTAATAAAAGTCAACACCGTAAAACATTGCGGCAAGACCACATTTCTAAACTGGCGTGGGGTGCCGTACCGGAACGCCACGGTGCCACAAGACCAAAATCATCTGCCAGAAACCGATACTAGCTACGGCGATCTCCTCGGGAACTTCGAAGGTTCTCCCGTGAACAGCATCACATGATTCGGCAGATTGAACAATAAGCGAGAGTGCAACAGTGGCTAATGTTACTCACGGACTAAGCATGCGATGTTCGACTTCTGTCTTGGCAGAAGATGGTCGCTTTACTCATCTGTACCATAGTGGTTCTGAGAATCAAAGTTGCTCCCGGTGGCAGATGCATATTATGCTTTGGCATGTTGCTGCTTCCTTTGACAGGAAGGAAGTTTGTCAATAAGAACTGTCTCGAGTCACTCAGGTTCATCAATACCATAAGCCTAAGGGGCTCTTGAATCAAAGTTTGCTCCCGGAAGCAGAGCAAATGGTTCTACAGGTAGATGCATACCTTATGCCTTGGCAGATAGTTGCTTTATTCATCTCTACAGCCAGATGCGGGATCATCAATAAGCCTCCCTCCCGTAAGACTTGACTGTAAGTTGCTCCCGGTGGCAAGAGCACATCGTTCTACATGATATGCTTTGGCATATTGCTGCTTCCTTTGACAGAAAGGAAGTTTGTCAAATAAGAACTGTCTCGAGCTATTCAGGTTCATCAATAAAACCAAAGGGGGTCTTGAATCAAAGGGGGTCTTGAATCAAAGCTGCTCCCGGTGGCAGAGCACATGGTTCTGCATGGAAACGCTTTGGCGTATGGTTGCTTCCTTTGACAGAAAGGAAGTTTGTCGACAATAATTGTCTCGAGTCATTCAGGTTTCATAGGGTAGGCCTCTGTGTATCACCGTTTTCAAGGAAGATAGTCGGCAGAGTGGTTGTGCCCCTTGCATCGAGGATGCACCATGTTTCATGTCAAGATTGTCCCCATCTCATCTAAGTCAATCCCAAACTCCGGAACAAGTGTCCAACAATGAATATATTCTCCAAATGGTTCTTGGCCAACAAGTGCCCTGCCCAACCAGCAATGACCCAAGACACCAACTGTGGGAACCAATTGTGCTTGTCATTTGTCATGACTATTATCGGAACATTTGCCCAGAATAGACCCGCAGCCGTCACACCTTGAATACCAAATAGCCAATAGATTGTATCTGAAAAAACCGTAGACTGATGAAGATACATCAAGCATGCTGCTTTTACCGAATCAAACCCTACTACTTTGTAAGAACTGTTCAGGCGCGATGCCAATGCGTTTGCTCCATTCCCAATCATCCATACCAACATCAGGACCCCCAAGGTATAGTCAGAGTCTGCATCTCCGGTATGAAAGAAGGATCCTGGTCGGATCATGGCAAGGTTCTTGCGCATCTCTTTGAGTGCCATGTAGACAGCAGTATTAGTAGTAACCAAGTCCATCAAATGTGGCCGTAAAAAAATTGACATGAATGCGTAGAGCGTCGGATGTGTTAATGACAGTCTCGTCACGGAATAGTCAGGACAAAAGAAAAATATTATCCAGAATGAAACTAGACACGCTGAAATAGTTCGAGTAGCCAAAAAGACGCGGTCGGTACGGTCCCAGAATTTGGGCCATCCATCAGACATCGAGGAAGCTGCGATGACATTATGAAGCAGGCGATGAGACGAGAGATGACATAAAGCTGATTATTAGCAAGTAGAATAGATACATCACATTTACCTAGTTCGGAGCAAATCATACCAGTTTGAGGATCGCTGTAGTAGCACTCCCATCGATTGTTCAACGCAAATATCTCAAGACGGTCAAACTGTTTTTGCAGCGCAAACAAGCCATAGTTTGTAGTCCGCCACCTAGACATGCCGTATGTCTGGTAGAAGTCCAACAATTCTTGAGTAGATGAAAGATCCCAATCAGATTGATGTAACGTGGCTGCAACCTTGGCTTGGTTTGCCGGATTCGAAACGACAAAGATGAGCAATGGTAGGAACACCATCAACACTCTATCCCACCGAACAAAGCTTGTGGACCTCAGTTCTTGAGGATCACGGACTATGTTCCCACCCGATATGTATGTTGATGTCATGGTGAGAATTGTGTCATCGAGATGGCAGCTACCAGTTGTCAGATTTGATGAGCAACGCTTCCAACGTGTCGTGCTTCGTTGCTGTCATTGCCTTTGACTTCGAAATCTCCACGCGGCGAATTCGCGGTGATCGGGACTGAAATGAATCCTGTTTCAGGACTGGAATTGCTTATTGTTGCTGACACGTACATGTATTGATAATGGTGGTGGTACTCTGTACGCATACCTGTATCATTCACTCTTCCGAAGTATCGGCGATGATCAGAGAAAACACAACAAAATGCGGCCGCTTTTATGTTAGAAGGTTTTCCAACATCCGCTAATTCTCGTTGATCAGATATAAAAAACAAAATGTAGAAAGAGTAAAAAGGCGGCCGCTAACATTGGGAGAACCAAAAAATGAGAAAATGGTCCCTTTACGTGGCTGGCGAGCGAAAGCGTAAGACGCAGCTTTCATTACAAGTTGCAGCATACCGCTCGAGCGTTCCAGTTCGTGATTAAATGGCCTCTCACGTCACCGCTGGCTTGCTTCTTGTTGACGGTACCAGGTACCGGTAGCCTGCTTCTATGAGGAGGATGTGTTTACACTATGCTGTTCGTTTCTATTACTCCGCTCTCCTCCTCGTCGGGTAGGTACGCCCGTCTACCGCTACCAAAGTAGAGCCAGTCAAGAGCATCACGATAATGCATCATGTCTAGTTTATTCATTCGTTCACGTTTTGAAAATTAGGGTTTTACTTTATGAATTACAAAATGATTACTAATTATTAACACCATGAAGAAGAATTGAAGGGGCCAAGAAGCGAGTGGCTGCTCCCGGCCTCACTGTCAATCGAAGTTTGGATACTGTTCAATTGTCTGAAGTATTCTCTCGAATCTTGGACATGTACACAACCATTCCTAGCTTTGCAAATGCTTGGATTTCCTTGCACTTGTGAAAGAATAAGTTTTCCTCAGGTCTCTCGTGGCGATCTTGAAAGTTGTTGAAAGTATCTAAAAGGAGATAGTCAATACCTTTTCTTCGGAATACTGCTTGCATTCCATCGACATTTCCAATACAACTGAGATACGCGCACCCGTTCCTTTGAATAAAGCGATGAGAAGGATGACTTCTCATCGCTTCCACCACAAAATCAATGCACCTGTCGTCAGCTACATGTTTCTGTGTGCTCCAGACGGTTGACAAATTGCAAAGAAGACCAACTGCATTGGCGGTAACCATAACATCGTCACCGTGGCTTTCGGCAAGATTCAGTATGGCATCTGCGCCACCGATGTCTGCCATATTTTCTTTACAATCAGGATAAAAGCGAGTGAGTTGAATTAGGCACCGAATGGCAAGAGCTGAAAAATCATGCTCCTGCTCGTGAAAAAATCTCTGTACCGTCGTGATGATAGTCGCAATACCATTCATTCGAGCAATCTTCTTAGCCGCAGCCTTTCTCGCAGACTTATCAGTAGAGCGACCATTCAACATTTTGAAAATCTTCTGCATGGGAGAAGTGGCTTCTCCCACTGTCACACTCTCACGAAGATCTCGTAGAATGTATCCAATTGTTAGTTCAGATGGTCCGGACGAAGTTTGTTCTTCTTTCGTCTCTTCGTCTAAAAGTCTCCTTGTGATCTCGAGCGGATCTTTGAAACCTCCTTTGTAAGGGATTCCCTTGGAAGATCTCTTTGAATTCTTCATTTTGGGCGTTTTTCCATGCCTTGAGTTTTTGGTAGGTGTGCTGCCAAGTGAGACCTCTACAGCGGTGGGGGACATGGGCTCGTTTCTCAATGATTCTACCGTCTCAGTAGATGTCGATGGACAGATATCAACATCCAATTGATGAGAGCTTTCGGGTTGTTTCAAAAGTACATTGTGAGACACCGGTCCGGTGGGCGAGCTGATCTTTCTGCTTGACTGTTGCTTCTGCTGTGTCTTCTTGGAACTTTTCTTGCTACTGAACACCGAGAAAAATCGGCCGATAGAAATCTTCTTCTTCATGATGAAATTGATTTTATTGGGTTGGAGTTCGAATGCATCAAGATGATATACAATACCAGGTATTGTATTCGTACCGTTCTGGTATGATGATTTGTGGCCGAGACGGAAGCAGATTTTATTGGCCTGAATTTTGAAAAAGTGATGGCATTCGTTCTGTTTTGAATTATTTAGCTGTGGTAACGGGAAAGTTTTATTTAGTGGTACCGTACAGGTACCGGTACAAAGCTGATGACGAAAGATACCACAAAATAATAATACTGCTACCAACAGGATGGTGAAGAGCAAATCACCACAGCTTTCTAATCACAACTTGCAAATATTGGATCCTACTGTACTGTAGTCTAATCATTTTTTTTAATTTTAAATTTGTGTAGCAAAATTCAATCTCCATTCCATTGAGTAAATTTTCAACGACAAAGGTTTGTTCCCAAACTTGAATCGATTGAAAGCAATGTGCACTGCAGCAGCATCCTCAGAGGTCCCAGTACTTGCCTTGCTGACATTTTATTGCCAAAAAAAAAAGAGACTGGCACAAGGTTGTGATCGTCTTTGTTGGATACTATACTAGTTGTCGTTGGACTGATTCAGCATTCATTCATGCTATCCAATACATCTTTGTGGCACATTTGTTTGAACGCTTCATCGTTGGATCTTCTTGTGGTAATCTTGTGCAGCAGCGATCGCGCTCTCTATCGGAACTGCAACCCGCTTACTGTTGCCACTGCTCGATGTTGCCTCTTCTTGAACCAATCCAATCTCCTTTGCCAAAGCAACGACGTCAATCGACGTGGAAGGCAACATTGGATCATCGCTTTCTTGTTTGCCGCCACTGGGCTGAGTGACTGCAAGCAGCGGCTTGGAAGTCGATGACGGTCGAAGACGAAGACGTTGCCGCGTATCATTTTGGCAATAAAAGTAATAGGTCAAGAGAGCATCGCTGACTCGTTCCACCGCTCCTTGTTGAAGGGCCCACAAGACCGCGTTGTTGCGAGCATATATTCGGTGGGCAACGGCATTTGAGACCACTTGTGATTGACGGGTGACCGCCATGGATTGAGTAGACCAGATACCATAGGAAATGGTCAAAACAACTGAAGCAGCCACACTTTGGGATAATCCAGGATAATCGTAGGTAAAGTTATAGCTCCGATAGGCCAAAGGCATTGCTCCAAACACGACTAGGGAGATAGATATCAACCACGACGACAGTTTGAGGCCGTAACTGTGATGATCTTGCAAGGCCAGAAGCCGAAGTTCACGGTTGTCCATGTTTGTGACCCATATGATTTCGTTTCGGTCGAGAAATAGCAAGCTCTCAGGTGATTCAACATTGCTCGCATCATCTAGCTCGTCTTTCTTGGATTTCTTCGAAGCTGCATCTTGACGGCGTAAGGATGGAACTACAGAGCTCACAGCATCTTGGATCTTCGTTTCAAGTGCTCTGACGGAGGTCTGTAAAGCCTGAACTTTGGCATTTACGAAATCATCCACACTTTTTTCGATGATGCGGTACAACTTGATGTCCTCTTCAACCAGCTCTGGAAGATCGTCCCGCCGAGGCTGAGCACTACTCATGACAGATGACGAGAAAGTCAATGGAGACTGCCCTGTCTTCAATTCACTTCGAGCCCACATCAAAGGGCTTGCTTTTATTCGGACGCGATCCCGATACTTTTCCTCTTTGTGGTACTGAGGTCGAACAACGACACCTTCCGCCAATGGTACTTGCTCTCGTGGGAGATCAACAGGCTTGAAACCATTCAGTTTGGTCAGCTCAATGAGAGCATCATGGATTGCGATGGTCTTTCTATTCTTTTGTAGTCGCCCTTGCTGTGCGCTATCCTTGCTATCGTTACCTTTTTTCTTGCTCGAATCGATTGCTTCGGTCTCCTTCTTCCAAAATTGACTAGCTGATTGAATGGAAAAGGCTTCCTTATGATTTGTTTGTAGGTAGCCTTCTACTAAAATCATAAGTGCGTCTTGCAGATCCACCTTTTGCTGATGCTCTCTTCGAGATTCCTGAACTCGTTGAACTAGCCGCTTACTACTTTTGTCGCTTTTAGCACTCGACCAAGGAAGTTCATAATCCCAAGAAGAGAAAGGATGTTGACGACTGCCTAATGTTGATGTCAATGTTGATGTCGATGCCAGACACGACTCTGGCAACATTAATGGTCGACAATGGCCCTTTGCTCCTGGCAACCGAGTTGCATATCGTAACAGTGTTGCCATCGTCTTCTTTTAAGAAGGCAATCTACCTACTGGAGGTCGATACCGGTAGGAATGGGAGAAGGGCACAGCGGCGTCAATACTACCGGTATCTTCAGTCGATCGTTATTGATGGGTTAATTTTTCAAATGTTGCTGGTCTGGCTCGCTGGACGTCAACGATGACGATGTGCGAATGATGTGAGATGTGAGATGTGAGCACATCGTGATATTTGGCGAATAGAGAAAAGACGAAACGACTGATATAAAAGGAACGCGATGTCAATGAAACACCTACTCTAGCAAGGATTGAACGACGCTACATGGAAAGTGGGACTACCTGGTACCTTTTGAATAAATGTTAAAACGGAATATTTACTGTAGCACACAATTGTTTGGCTGATAGATTTTGACTTCTATAATATCTCATCAACGAACCAATCAATTACAGTAATGTAGAGGAACATTTGGAGATTGGAGATGTGGGGTTTTAGCATTTTCATCACATACCGGTACGGGACATTGTCATTTGCATCGCAACACGAATAGGTACGCAAATACGCAGCAATACTGTACCCATATATCCCAACCATCACACCACCAATAAAGATGACAGACTCGAGCAAGAAATCAGAAAACGGCGATTCAAAACCACAAATTGTGTCTGTAGCCGTGGGAAGGAAATTCCAAAAGTCTTATGGAGATGGAAGCAGCACACCTTGGTTGGATGACGATCCACTATTGCAACAACAAATTCAAAAGAATCAGTGGATTCGATGGGACGGCACCCAAGCGACTGCTCAACAACACATGTATTGGATGAAAGAACAAGCGCAATCATTCATGTCAGACGAGCGTCACGGTGAATATCGTCGCTATGCAGAACACAAGGGCGTTGAATACTTTATTCATGACGAGCTGACAAAGGCTGGAAAGGGATATGGATTCTTCAAGTTGGTGGGAACCTTTGACTTTGAACCAAAAGATTTAGTAGCTTGTATGTTTGACTTTGATTTGACGGTTGAGATGGACGATACTGTGATTCTTATGAAGAATCTGAAGACATATTATCAAAACAACAAACAAGAAGAAACCAACAGGGTTCACAATCCCTTTGTGAATGCTTCGTATTGGTCGAATGCTCCTGGTTTTCCCTTTTTATATCGGGATGGCGTGGATCTTTCTGGATATCTGGTTGATGATGATACTACTAGTGGTGACGATGACATTGGTAGTACAGTGTGGCAATTATCCATGTCAATTCGAGCTGGCGATTTCCAATCATGTCCCTATGGTTTGGCAGCCGAAAATCGGTACTGGGCCTACAAACTAGAGCCCATTAGAGAAAAGGGTAAAGTCAGAACCAGAACTACATTGGTTTGCCAAACGCTTTTGAATGGCTGCATACCCAAAATCCTGAGCAATCACATAGTTTGCAAGGTGCTGATTGACTACGTAGCCTCAGCTGATGAAGTTATCAAGAAGAACAAAAAGACGGGTAAACATACCGAGCTCTTGAAGCGATTGCAACTTGATGATTTGTAGCTGCAAAATCAGATACATAAAAGCATTTGATGGAATGACAAGTTTACATCCCACCATCGACTAGTACCCAATCCATTTGACAAACTTGGTCCCAAACTCTACAGTGATAAGATGCGTGGGGCCTCTGCTGCCTTTCGAACCTACCTCACCATGGCGGACCGACACAAGAGTCTGCCACCATCCTTGGCAGAAAGTGTCTTGTCCAAGACGAATGCCATTGTCAAGGAAGGTTTTGCCTTCTTGAAGCAAGTCGTCGAAATACGTGGTCCCAATGATGCCTAGACAGCGGATGGCACAAATAAAAAGTACCCTCCCTTGCAAGATGCTTGGAACAAAATCTTGGAATTGCCAATGGACGAACAAAGTACCATTGCTGGTGACGAAACTGCCGCATCTCCACTCAAACGCAGACTTCTAAATTGCTCCGTGTACCAAAGCCAAGGTCCTCTTTCGGCCGAATCGTAAAACACCGGCCAATTTGCTTCCGGTGCTCCTACGAAAACGGGCCACCTTGGTTCGAACAAAACCAAATGGACACGGATCGCACTTGATGCTTGACTTTGGAAGCTTTTCCATGACCATTTACTTCTCGCCACTCTTACTGACCCTCCGTGCCAATGAAGAAGAAGATGGTGACGAAAATGATGGTGATAATGAGAAAACCAGTGAAACAGCGCGGACCGTTCCCGGTTTTTCAGAACGCGCCCCTAGACTGGGTATGTGCCTCTTGGAAACCTCTTCACCATGGTTTGGTACGTCGACGGCAACCCAACGATTTGCCATTCTATAGAGTATCCAAGCAGTCCTCTGAAACGGTCGGGGGAGTGGTCGAAGAACGATGATGGTGGGATGCCTCCATTCAAGCCACGCAAACGCTACGGACCTGCATTGCCAATCATGTGAGAGACAAACAACAAGAGATGGAAGTGGAGATTTTGGAGGGATCCGCTTTGCTGGAATTCGTGCAAGTGGCACAGACAACCTAAATGCCTCATGAATTGTTTTGACGATGATATTAGCACTTGAATGGATCAAGCAGGACAATCATCTGTGCTGTGTTCATGGTATTGTATTATAATTATAAAAATAGGAGGCATTGAGAATATGCCGGTACCGGTATATAAAATAACATGCCAGAATTTTCTGTATTCGAAAGCTGTCAGTTCAGTCGTGCTCATCATTCGGAACATATCCTGGAGAAAAATGGCGGGTTTGAAGAAAATTGCCACATGACAATCTAAAAACAATCACAATCAATCGTACGGTACAATCATAACCCAACAGCATCATAAAACCAACTTCAACAAATCATGAAAAGAGTCAAAAACATGATGAAACGAAAGTCATCGAGCCTTAAGGGGGCAACTGACGACATGCACAATGCTACACGGACATACACCCGCTTATTCGAGGATGTCAACGTGGGCACCAACGAAGTTGCCTATCGCCTTGTCGGAACCCCCATCAGTATCAGATGTAACGGAGGACGCGTGTATGCCGAGGATGGCAAGATCAAGACAGGATATGTAGACGATCCTTCTGAATTCGTCATGGAGTACGTCCTTGTCGATGACACCAACGGTAAAAACAGTAATTTGAGAGGAAGGAAGAAGGCGACAGGAACCCAACACTTGGTAGCATTCCGACTGAAAGATACCAATCTATATCTTTCTCAAAATCCATACGGCAATTTGGCTCAAGCCGAAGCATTGAACAGTATTTCTGCGCTTCCGATCCTTCCAGAAATATCTCGAGAGATTGTGGACTTTGCCGTTGGTCAAGAGAGTAACACTGGAGAAGGCGAAGGCTTTGACTATCGATCCATGCAACTGGAAGAAGGACCACCAGGACTGTTACAACAATTTACTCTCGAAGGATCGGGATTGTACAAAGTAGGCATCAAGTCTGTCTACGGAAAATACTGGAGAGGGCCGTCTTGGTCGAAGACGGTATTACAATCACCCCATCAACTAGGAGACGAAGACTTTTCATTTTCTCGTGCTGGGAGTCGACGTTAAAAATGACAACGCTAGATATATATAAAGCATTTGATTCATATAGAACAAGGATTTGATAAAATGATTCCTTCGAAACTGTATCTTGTGCTAGCAAACCTTTTCTCCCACGATATGAATGATATCAGCGAGTAGAAAAAATACGGGATGGACATTGCCGCATCAACCTAACCGGTGGTTATTATTATTCTTTTTTTAAAAGCATCTACTAAAATGGGTCTTGCCAGCAACAATTTTATGACTAATTTACAATGTTCTTCCCATAAATTCTCCAAATTCCAAACTCATTCATTCATCAGCAGGACGCGCCGAAAAGAAGCGGGACGAAGATCACGACAACAAGGATCATTGAACTTACCATATACTTACAAGTTCAGATCGACATCAATATTCTCCGCCATTCTCCCATTCATAAGCTGTACTCTTTGGTTGTCGCCACATGAGGCAATAAAACATTGCAACTTGCATGACACGAACACAATCCAAATCAATCCCAGCCCTCCGCGCCCCAACAGAATAAACTGATGGGGTACTCCTTGAGGCCATCCTCAAGAATTGGAGGAGATTACTCGGATCTGGGATATGATCTGGCTTCAAAGGACCGCTTATCAAGGCCCTTGCCGATCTCGGATATGCAGCCCCATCATACGAGGGTGGGCGGTAACATCCAATCACAGCAAGGCCCCATCAAATCATCAGGCTCGGTGCTTCCTCTGCAATCCCAATGGGTGACCAAACCCAATAGAATCGTAAAGGCTACAACCAAAGCCGTCTGACGGATCCTTTGGTCCCAACACGACGCAAACACAATCCAAATCAATCCCAGCCCTCCGCGCCCCAACAGAATAAACTGATGGGGTACTCCTTGAGGCCATCCTCAAGAATTGGAGGAGATTACTCGGATCTGGGATATGATTTGGCTTCAAAGGAACGCTTATCAAGGCCCTTGCCGATCTCAGATATGCAGCCCCACCATACGAGGGTGGGCGGTAACATCCAATCACAGCAAGGCCCCATCAAATCATCAGGCTCGGTGCTTCCTCTGCAATCCCAATGGGTGACCAAACCCACTAGAACCGTAAAGGTTGCAACCAAAGCCGTCTGACGGATCCTTTGGTCCCAACACATGAAAAAAGAAAACTCCCCTTGGCGAAAAGACGCCGGGAAGGACTAACAGCAACATCGCCACCATCATATATCATCTTCTCCCAAAACACCAACAGTACAAGTTCTCGACTTGACTCCATCTTCCATTCGCTGTCCAATTAGCCAAAGATCTCGAAATTACACCATTTCGTGCAATTCCACGCGAGTGATTGTCCCCTCCACGCCTGCCTCAATGTGTCCAGGGGCGACAGAAGCAATGCGAAACAGTGTGCTTGGAGCAAAAAGAACTTCTTCTTCTTTCTTGCACCGAGAGAATTGCTTCACATTGACACCATTGCAATGACTCATCACTACAAAAAGGTACCGCGCTTCGTCTGCTTTCTGTTTCGTCAAAAAGTCAACAGCAATCGACTTGTGGAGACTGGTGCTGTAAAAACCTTCATCAGACATTGTAGCTCCGACTTGTGGTACAAATGGGAGACTCCCTGACCCACGAAACAAGGTCTTCTTGCTGTTGCAGACTTTGAGTTCTCCCCAGCGGAGTCCAATCTTGAATGCCATGATCGCATCCTTGATGGTCTTTTGCAGTCCTTCCTCCTGGGAGTCGACGGTTCCAGATCGCAAAGCTTCGTTGATTTTGCGGTACTCGTTTGTAGTGTAGGTTTCCAAAGCCTTGCCAAATTCATAGTTCTTGAATTTCTGGCGGCGTTCTTGGTTCTTGGTAAAGCGCTTTCGGAACTCTTTGTGTCGGCGACAACAAAGAAGTTTTTGAAACTTTGCAGTGACGGCAGCGCAAGCAGTGCGAACAAAACGAGGGCAAGAAGTAGCCTTTTTGGATGCCGCACGCTTTCGGCTTTGAGATCGAGGTTTCGATTTCGATTTCGACTTGGAATTGGATGGTGGTGGAAGTGAAACCGAAGCAGCAGAAGAAGCAGAAGCAGAAACCGAAGAATCAGAAGATTTGAGAGCTAGTCTCAAACTGTATCGGCTGTGATTCTTCCATCCAGATCCCAATTCTTGGTGTGCTTGAAGGGCCAATCGAAGACTGGAACGGGGAGAGATTGAGACAGTGTTAGAGAAAGATTCAATTGGAGAGCTTTCGCTGTTGGGGAGAAAGGATAAGATGTTGTCGATGATGGTGATGTTGCTGTTGGTCAATGTCATCTGGTCGATGACGGTAATGGTCTTGGTGGTCTTGGTCTTGTTGTTTGATAGAGTTACGTTAAAAGTCTTCATATTCTTGTGATTGTGAGCTTTTCCCCTGCCTGAAATTCCATCGTCAATCTTGGTTCAGTCCATCGTGTTGCCTGTCACGGCAAACTAGGCTCAAAAGATCGTCTTTTTTGAGTCGTGCGTCGCAAGATCGAAGAGGAAACACGGGCAAAAGCTTGGAGAAAGAAACGCCTCGATCGTCCAGCGAAAGTTGGTTGTTGTATTGTCACGTTGTTACGTTGTTACGTTGCCATGGTGCTACCGACATCTGTTCTCACCATCATCACGGTGATTTTGATTTGATTTGATTTCTTAGTTTTATCATCGAACGGTTTTCATTTGAGCAATGTGCACAGTGTCGACGGCTGGACGACTATCTTGGTCGACTAGGTCGATCATCCGCGACGCAATAAATAAAAGGTAAAAAAATATTGAATATACCATAGTATTACATCGCAACGTGCCTGGACCATCGGATTCTGCAGCTCAGCGCTTGGCATAACGCGGAACGATGCACGGTTGTTGTGGCAAGTTTCGAATAGAAGTCGGTTGCGACAAGTTTCGAATAGAAGCCACAATAACCAATAGAGTTTTCCAAAAGTGGCTGTGTTACACCAATCCAAACATGCATACATCAAGTGGAGTGAATGCGAACAAGACATGTACTACTGTAACCACCTTTCCTTGATGTTGACTACGAGTTGGAGTTTCATGTATATTCAGCACTGATCATGTATACACGCGCTCCACGGGACTACAAGTTACGAAGAATAATCGAATGAAACAACAAGCCCTTCAGAATGCTGGGCAGGTTTCATTGCTGCCTCGAAGTGCGAAAGCCTTCCAACTCCAAGACAAATTGTTGGCCACGAGAAGCTCAACGAGAACCATCATAATACAAAACCCAGTAAATTTGAGTTTTTCCCGTTTGCGGAAATTGCAGGGGGCATTTGGCAGCCGTCCGCAATGCCAATCGAATCGATGACAAACACATGTCAGATTCCATCGCTTCAAGTGTCCCCATAGACGACCACATTCCAAGACGACCACATAGATGTTTGCCAAGATGTGAGCCAAAAAGTAGAAGAGTGGATGCCGCTCGTGCTTTAGGAGGCTACAACGATGCATGTATTCATCTCGGTTGGAACAGTCCACAATCACATCCACCAGCACAAATAATGGGATCCAAAAGATAACCTTTTCTGGACACCCTGCTAGCAAGGCCATTGGAATGAAGGCGAATAGCGTTTCAGACAGGTTTGGAAAAGACCAGTATGTGTACTTTGGAAAGCGGCTCAGCAAGCCGCCATCACCAATCGCCCAATTAAAGAAGTGGCTCCCCAAGTTCCACACTGAGCCTTCCCAAAAAGGATGTACCACACGCGCCCGTGGTACTGGAATCAATTTACCTTCATTTCCAGCAACGCGGAGGCTAAAGTCGACGTCTTCTCCGCCACCAGTTTTGGCGTAGGCCTCGTCAAATCGAACCGGTGTTCGACGGAACAAAATGTTGGCGGTGACACCCCAAGCCGGGTGATCATACATATCCGTTCGGCCTGCAATCTCAAACATAAAAGTCAAGTAGCTCATCAAGACAGCGGCATATTTCAAAGGCAATTCTGGGTGTCGAGGAAAATGGACCAAGCCGATCAAGCCGACCACTGTGGGATCCGAGACCGACCGTAGCAGCTGCTGCCCATAATGTTCCAGCAAGTCAGAATTTGGAATCAAGTCATCGTCCAAATTGAGAAAGAACTCTGCGGCACTTTCGTCAAGACCGCGATTGCGACTGGCAGACGCACCAACATTGTTTCGATTGCATCGGACTCGAACTCGGTTGTTGCCAGTACTCAAGCGAGCCTCCAGAATCCTCTCCGCTTCATGGATTGACAACTCCCTGTCAGTGTCACTTAATAAACGAGCCACCTGGAGCAGTTTCTTGACATTGTCAACTATGATGATGAATTGAACACAGAGATAGTCTGGAATTGTAAGAGAGCAAATCGGTTCCAGATATTCCAAGCGAACTCGATAGGAAGGGACAATGACGTCCAAGACCAATGCTTCGTCGGCACTTCCATCGATTCTATGGATATGTTGGCGGATGGGATCAATGTCTTCCCAAACAAAGTCACGCCAACCAATCGCTTCGATTCGCTGATATCGAGCCTGGCTAGCACCAACATTGCCACCTGTATCATTGGAAAGTTTGGCTTCCGATACGAGGGGCGCTGCTTTGAACTTGAGGTACAGGCACTGAAGATATGGGTCCAAGTCTTGATTGACAAATACGCCTCGTCGATGTGGAGGTATTAACCCTCGAAATATGGCATAATGGGCTTTCCCAATGCAAGGAAAAGTGGGGAATCCTGGAAAGGTAGTGTCGTTCCACCACGGACTGCCGAATCCAAATGGGACTTTCAAGCGTTCCGATATCTCCAAAAAGCTGCGATAAATTGCCCGATAGTGGTAGGAACATTGGATACGGATGTCGTCACCCAAAAGCACTACCCAATCGGCACCTTCCTCCCAAGCTTTGACGGCCATATTTTCCCATATGCGGCACAAAGGCAAAAGCTGAGTATTGTCCCTGTCTTCGTTGATGATGGAATGAAAGGAATGCATCTGGTAATGGGAATTCGCGCGAGAATGGAGTCGCTGCAGGAGATCTTGCGTGCCATCACTTGACTCTTCGTCTGCGTCAATTGCAAGAACGACCATGTATCTGCAGAGTGAATCCTGTTCAAGTTCATCAAGCAACCGTTCCACAGATCTGATCATAGTATCAGATTGCGGCGTATTTCCAATTCGCATTGTTAGCAGAATTCCTTCGATTGGAAGAGGCGGGTTGGCATTTTTCTTTCCGACCGTTTTGAAAGCCTCGGCCCACCTTTCCTCCGATAATTTACTGACTTTGGTTAGCTCTTTGGGCCAGATAGAGTCTGCTTCCTCCAGCGGAAGAATAGTTACCTTTCCCTGCTCCTTTAGCTTCTGAATGCTCTCAAGATGCTTGTCAGTTCTGATCTTGAGACTCAGCGGGAGCTTTTCACGGTCTTCATGACTGAGGCCAGCTTTGGCTTCGAGACCATGACGGACCCAATGCTGTAACTCTGATTGGATAGTTGCACTGGGATCTCGCACCGATGCCACAAACTTGAGATGGATTCCATTTTGATTCGCTTCTTTTTCTAACTTGAGGAGCCAATGCGGTGCATGTGCTAGCAAGGCAAACCACCCGTCACAAACCAGATCATGTTCTTTGATAATACCAAGGAGAAAATCCATGGCATCAGGGGTTGAAAAATACTTGGTCACCGCCTTCTCTGGGTCGTGGAGGATATCCTGGTACTGCTCTTGCGTTAGGTCAGGGAACTTTCGGTAGACGTTCAAACCAAGAAGTGTGGCAGCCCCCGCCAGGGTAGTACTGCCAGAACGATAATGGCCAACATTGACGACACAGATGCCTTCTAATCTAC
Source organism: Cylindrotheca closterium (assembly GCA_933822405.4). Lineage (NCBI taxonomy): Eukaryota > Bacillariophyta > Bacillariophyceae > Bacillariales > Bacillariaceae > Cylindrotheca > Cylindrotheca closterium. Next base: position 354,748 of record CAKOGP040001770.1, on the reverse strand, counting down.
TTGCACGAGGTTCTGCCATGCTAGCCAACTTCACACGATCCCTTGGAATTATGAGCAAACATGCTCCTGATGATCCAAAGAAGTCGCCTGTAAAATGCGTCTTGCGGAGCGGCCAAAAAATCCCATTTGTATGTGCATCAACGCAAAACGAAAATTTCAAAATTTCATTCCGCGAATCAATGTCATGGAGATCTTTTGCTTCAACTGGCAAATTCGCATTTGTACAAAATGTAGAGATGTGCCACTAAGCTATGGACTCCCCGTGGCAAGATGGGTCTCCCCTAAATACATGAAGTATCTTTGGGGTTGGAAGTTTACATCTCACTTCCCCATTTGTCACAGGTACTGGATATTCTTACACTCCCCGTCGGACTTTCCAGCTTCGAGCTATTATTCAGCAAGGCTGAGTACCGCGGATGGACAGTTCGTATTTCTGAACGCATAAGACCCAGTGTCGCAATCTCCTTGTCTTCTATATAGGGGAGTCATTTGCTTAAGTAGTATGAAAACATCAATGAAAGTTCCACGAAGATCCTCGTGCGCGATTGAGCACTACCGTGTCGCCCTCATTGGGTACCCCTAGACGGGCCCTCTCAACCTGACACACTGGAGTCGAACCTGAAGCTACCATGTACAAAATGTAGAGATGTGCCACTAAGCTATGGACTCCCCGTGGCAAGATGGGTCTCCCCTAAATACATGAAGTATCTTTGGGGTTGGAAGTTTACATCTCACTTCCCCATTTGTCACAGGTACTGGATATTCTTACACGCATTGCAATCCAGACACATTCAAGAATGAACGAAGGTGAAGCGACAGTTACTATGGCCCAAATGCCACTGGTATTGCTCATTGGCGCCCAGAAGGCCGGCACCTCCGCCATCGCTGATTGGCTTTTTGACCACGGCGGATTCAGTCGACCGAATGTTTTTGATGGGGAGCCTAGTTTTTACAGCAAGGAGGTGCACTTTTTCGACATTGATCATCGCTATTGCAAAGGACCAATGTTTTATGGCGAACGATTTGATGGCTGCGATGGAGTTGATGCAACACCAGATACTTTGCAATTTGCGGAAAGAGTTCACAATTGCTACAAAGCTGCTGGTGGAAATCAGATGCGTTTGGTCAAGATTATGGTCATTCTTCGCGAACCAATTCTTCGGGAGCTATCACTCTACAACCATTTAGCACACGATTGCCGCTTCTTGCCACTATCAGAGAGGACTTCATGGCAAGAACAGGTACTGGACGACGATGGTGACATCATGTCGTTTGACGACTTTGTTGCCCAAGTATCACTTCCTGGTCTGGCAACGAAATCAGACTCTGGAAGAAGCTCTCGCCATGGTCTCTATGCCGCCCATTTGAATCAATGGTTTGAGTTGTTTGACCGCTCTCAAATTCTAGTTCTTAGCTACCAGGAACTACAAGAGAACCCAAGAAGTCTACAACAGCGGATTCAGAAGTTCCTCGGTCGCGAAATCCCTGGTGAATTGAAACGAGCCAATAGCAATGATCACGACCACAAAGTACGTTTGCCCTCCAAGAAAGCCTTGGCACTGCTGGTTGATATATTCGAATCGGAGAATGAAAAGTTATATGGATTGCTAGAGGCCAATCCTGGTCCCTCCATGGAGCAAAGACCTTTCTTGCGATTTTCCAAGCCTATTGCCGGAGAATGATCTTATTGCTATTTTAACAAGGCTTGAAGTAGAAAATTAGGTTTGCAAAGTATTCGAACGATTGTATGTATAAAAGTGTAGAAATGGCACCTGGCTCCGCGTGACACATCCCGCCTATGCAAATCCCAATCGTGCCTTGAAACTGTTAATAGCCAAAGTAACAAAAGCCTGGATCGGTGATCCTTCCAACTCTTGAAGAATGCCGACATTCATATCAAAGACCAAATTGGCTTCATCGACAATTTCTTGCTTTTGCTCTTCAGTCAAATCCAAGTCGTTCAATAACTTGTACCACTTTGTGATAAAGGCCTGGGTATTTGGGATTTGGTCAAATTCGTAAAAGGCTGTACCTTCTCCATTGGATAATCCCAAGGTAGAGCTGGCCATACCACCCATCATTTGCCCGCCAAACAAATCCCCCAAATATCTGGTATATTGATGAGCAATGAGCAAGTATGGTTTGGATTTGGCAACTTGCTCAATGCGAGCGACATATGTCCGAGTAGCAGGACTTGGCTGTACATTTGACAAGAACGATTTCGCAGAATCGCCATTGTTGCCATAGAAATATTCCAAATCACGCTCCAACGAGGTCACTCGACGCAAGGCGGGAAGGTCGAGTTGTTGGACCCGATATTCGTCTGATTCATCCATGGCCTTTTCCATGGCATCATAAACAAAATACAGGGACTTCAGCAGGGCTCCATAAGATTCGCGATTGGCCAAACCCTTGAAGAACCCACTGACGAATGCCGTGTTTTGTGCCATGCTATGGGATTTCCTTGTCCCATCGTCCAATTGCAACGCAAGGCCAAGCTTTCGTGGATTCACTTCCTCTGTCTCATCTTGGACCTTTCGCGTTGCTGTTGTTGTTGTATCTGTGGTATCGGACCTTGATGCAAGGAACATAGATGTGTCTGCATGTGTAGTGACGTCTTGAATCTGTCGATGGTGATGAGAAGGTGAAGTCACAAATCCATGGGAGCTGCCAATGATATATTGCAACTGAAACGCTAGGGAAAGTCCAGATACAAACTTCATCTTCAGATATATGGCTTGAGTTAAAAGCTGCTCTTAGCTGGTTTTGGCGCTGCCCCGTGTTGTTGAGCAGATGTCATCTTCATTGTTGTCATGTTCTGAGAAAAATCTGACTCATCATTGATTCACGAGCGGGATTGAAACCGCAAATGAGCAAAAAGAATACAACACCTGGGATTCCAACGTGGTCCCCCACCGTAGTACTAACCAGGCCCGAACATGCTTAACTTCGCTGAGCGGACGGGAAGCGGTGCTGTCATGTTGGTATGGTCGTATCCATCATCCCAACATGATTGGTACTATGCAGAGCAGATGTCGGTCCTTTGAACAAAGATCCGAATTCAAATCATCAGTCAGAAAATCAACCCGAACTCGTCGCCAACATGGCAGATGTACTGTAGCTATGATTGACTTCATTCTCTTGTCATCTACATTAAGCAAGGCCCAATCATACTTTGAGCAACAGTGAGTGGTAACATGGCAGCCATTGAAGAACGCGAGATTCCCATGCCTTCTCGTGGTGAGAACGGGAAGGCTAGCATCATCATTTCCATTCCACACGATGTTTCATTCAAAGCCGAACCAACAGATGAATCGACTTATCCGTTCACACTTCCTCCCATCATCTTGCTCCATGGGAGTTTTCATGGTGCTTGGTGTTGGGACGAGCATTACATACCATACTTTGCTCAGCTGGGATATCCTGTGGTGGCACTCAACTTTCGCGGAGCTGGAGACAATGATGCGACGCCTACCAATCGAAAAATTACGATCCAAGAGCATTGCGAAGATTTACATTGCTTCTTGCAACAAATCCCATCCCTTTTCATCGAATCTGAAACCACTTCTGAAGTACATGCTCCGCCTTCCGAACAAGCATCAATAGCTCCGATTGTCAAGCCAATTCTGATTAGTCACTCATTTGGAGGGATCGTTCTGATGAAATATTTGGAGGGCGACTGGAAAACAAAAAGGCAAAAGACTCTTTCAGTGCTATCATTACAATGTGCTCCTTGCCGCCCAGTGGAATGAGTCGGGTCTCCAAACGCATGATGTGGCGATCTGTTGGCGACACTTGGAAGATGGTCCAAGGAATGGCCATGAAGAAGTTTGTGACCGACCCAGCGTTGTGTCGGGATATGTTCTTTGGTGGTCCCAATGACGACAATGAAGAGTATGAAGACACTATTACGGATGTTACCAATGTTGCTGGATATGATGAAGAAGCTGAAGCTGAAGCAAATCCAGATGCTGAACCCAATGCGGATGCAGATGCCAACACTGCTGACACCGCCAACGATGATGATTATGGCGAAGAAGCTGAAGCTAGTCCGGATACCGAAGCTGAAGCTAATGGGGATGCGGATGCCAACACTGCTGACACCGCTACAGCTGCTACTGCAACATCTTCTGTTACACAAATACCTAGAATGGCCAAGCTTTCCGACTCGGATATTCAAAAGTATCAAGAGTTTTTTGCCAGAGATACCAAGGTGTCAACAGATACGAAGAATTTGCCATGGCCATCCATGAAGATGGATCGGTTGGGAAGAGCATCATATGTCAACGAGTTGCCTCCTTGTCTAGTTGTTGGAGGTACGCAAGATTTCATGGTCGATGAGAAGGGATGCATCGAGACGGCCAACTATTTTGGGCTCATGCAAGAGAACGGGGAAGAAGCCACACGTGAAATAACTATTGAAGAGAAGAGGCAACAGACCAAACGGATGGGTCTTCTCATGGTGGATGCACCACATGATCTCATGCTTGTTCCTCAGTGGAAGGACATTGCGGACGAGTTACAAGCATGGATTCAAAGCGTAGCCTAAGCCTCAAAATGGCATTACATATTTTGAAAATACTCCATATCATAGACCATATTTATCATTTTATCAACTGCACCGAAAGTGTTGTGCGACAACCAGATTGTCAAATGGATGGGGTCATCCTGGACAACCAGATTGTCAAATTGATGGGAGCATCCGTTTCAACTCTTTGTCCCCCCTTGAATAAATCATCACACAAAAGGCATCATCACACGAATATCTTTTCTCTCAATAGCCAATAGGCTACATCCAATCTTGTACATTCAAGGCTTGGTCGCTTCCATACATCCCTTAACGAATAATAACGAAGATTCGAAGCTCTTTCTAATAGAAGTGGCCAAAGATTTGAGGGTAAATAATTTGATGAGCCCCCCAGCAAATGTCGCCGACCAAAGCGATTGAGACTGAGCTGAACCATTAATATTTTCTCCATATCTTGATATCCTTGAGGGCTTTCCTCCATGGTGGTGGAAGACTGGCTAGGCAGAACATTCAAACCAAATCCTTTCGCATCGTCTTTCTCCTCATAGCCGATTGAATAGTACTGGGCTCTTTCTAAACATGCAGTATTAGAACAGACAGCTCTTTTGAATGCCTGCATACAAGATCTTGATTGAAGGATAGGGTTGCCATTTAGTTGGAGGTTTCTGAGTATTTTCATTTTTGGCAGATTTGTCAAGAAGTTCATCATATCTTCTTCACTGATATTGTTGCATTCTAAATTCAGACTTTCCAAAGTCGGTTCCTCTCCCAGAAGAAAATTGTCAAAGATTGAAATGCTTCCCAAATTGTTGAAAGCTAGATCCACGGATACCAGTGACTTGAAGCGGTACAATATTTTGCTGGTGTCGGCGAATGAGAGATCTGCGCTTTGAATCACAAGTTCCTTTACAGAAGTGTTTTGTCCCATCACTTCTCCATAATCAGTGCCAAATTTGATTCCAAAAAGGCAAACTTTCTCAATGGTGCATTCTTGATGACACAGAGTAGGCACCCAAACTTCTTCTTTCAGCAATGTAGGTTGGCGTCCTCCTGAAACCCGAAGAGTTAGATCTTGAATGTGTTTGTTCCTGGCAGCAGCTTGAAATACTTCAGGAAAAAGCAAGCCATCGTCGGCATACCAGCTAATGTCTAGACATAGTGATTTCAAGGTTCTGTTCATAAGGATAGCATCTATCAACGCCGGCCGCAACACGTCAAGACGATACCGAAGAAGCAAATGGAGTCTTTCCAGAGAGGAAGCGAAAGCAATGCCCTTGAGCAGAAGCAGCAAATGATTGTTCAAGTCTCGATTATGTGGGGTAAAGAAACTCATCTGCAGTTCTCGAAGTCCACCAGGCTGCGCGAGACCGGCCACCAAACAACCAAATTCTGCAGCGTCGTGAAAAGAATCTTGCAATCGTAAACAAGTTGTCTTTTGAAAAGTCGACACCAGAAAAGCCAGATATTCTGCTGATAAAGTGACTTGGTTGTTTATGGATATTTGTTGAAGTTTTTTAGAATTGCGATTGAGGATTCTTGACAACGTGCTGTAGTCCAGTCTTGTCTCGTCGCCCAGCACAACTGGGCCATTTTCAACTTCCATTGAAGCAATATCGTCATGAACGTTTCTCGTTCGACCAATGCCTTTTATACATTGTGCACTCTTGTTAAATGCTCTGACCACAGGCATATTGACATTAGAGAGAAAGGATGATGCTGACAACACTGCCAAGATTCTGACAGAACTATTGTTGACAGTGGGTTCGAAATTTTGAGAGTTTTCGGCGAGACTTGCTCGCTCGTCAGTCAGTTGAGAGAGCTAAGATAGACCTTACTAGTAAAAGTTTCCACCATCTCATCACAAAAACAAACAGACAGGTGAAGTGCTGTATGACCCCCTCTTGATTTTCTATCGCAAACTTGGAGTTATCTTGGTACAACAACATTTCCGTTTGTATATCGACGAACGACTGGATCCCGAGTTACCCAGCCAAGCTTTTTGCATACATAGAAACCCAGCACAACAGCTTCAGCTACATCCGTCTTGAACTTTCCTTGGTGATTGCCCATGATACCAAAATCACTGACCACCTGACGAGCTATCAGCCTGGCTGCAGCTTTGGATGTCGCACCAGAGGTCCGCTCTTTCTCGCTCAATAGATGAAAACGCCATTCTTCAGGCGATATCCGAGTTATCGAGACGTCCTTGGTTGCCGATTCCCATGCGTTCAAGATAGCAATGTCCCCTCCTTCTACCGCAATTTTTGTAACGGTCAAAGGTTCTTCACTGCCGATTGCTTCGATTGCCTGCATATCAGATTCCCAGCCGTCTACTATGGTCTTGATTTCTTCATCTAATTTGTCTTTGTGGAAAAGATGTTGTTCGTACCGCAGTAGTTGCCCTTGCTTGTTGAAAAGAGCAAACCCAGTTTTCAGTCCCAGATCCACAGCCAACAGCAACTCATTTTCACGCTGCTGGTCATTTTGAAAGTGGGAAGGTATAGGCTCCAACTGACCCCTATGCCTTTCTCCAAGCCCCTTAATGCCGATCTCAGTAGAGTCAGTAGTATTAATACAAATAGTAATGGGCCCATGCACTACACCGGTAGCTCTCCCCGAATTGGCATTTGCAGCATTCACAACAGTTGTTATCACAGAGTCCCCAAATTTTTGCTTCATTTGGCCTCTGGCCTCATGGATGTGTCCACAAAGCCAAAGTCGTGGAGTAGCTTTTCCCTTCATGGAACGAACAACTTTTGACAAGAACGAACTACCAACGTTTTGTTTGGTGAGTGTTCTGTCCAGCACTTTGAAAGGTGGAATATGCGACACAAAGACATCGCATTCTTTCGGGAGCTTTCCAGAAGCTGCAAGCTTTCGCGCCGGGGCGTCTACCAGATGATAAAGAGGATAATTATTTCAGAGTCAATAGATCGCAAAGGGGAGGCTGTCCATGCATACAGGCAAACTCACATGGAACAAAACCCAACGTCAGATTCTCAATTGTTGCGGTGCACGGCTCTGTTATGTACCAAGCCCCTGAAATAGGGAAGTCATATTTCAATGGATCATGGTTTCCCCGAACCACAATCTTGTACTTGTGTGGTTGCATAGCAAGCCATTTGTCAAAGTCTTCCAATCCTCTCTCTTTGGACTTGTACGAATCGACAGCGAAATCGCCAAGGTGAAGGAGGAGGTCGGTTTCTGGTAGAAGAGTGGATGCTGTTCCGTCATTCGTGAGCTGGCTTTCAAAGCCATGCGTATCCGAAACCACCGTCATTTTGACTTCGTCCTGATTGACATAGTCGTCTTTTTGTTGGCTCAACAATTCAAACGTCGAAACTCCCGGCTGGCTTGAAAGATTACTCGAAGCTTCGCTCTCAGCCTCATTCTGAAGGGATATGGACAGATCGCCCTGATTGAGGTGCCTCACAAAAGCCCTTGCAGGGGATAGTTCTGCTTCAGCAAACTCTGTTGAAGCAGCGGACGACGTCACCAATTGGCGTCGAAGCCATTCTGCTAATATAATTCTGTCTCCTGTTTGTTCCCGACGGGAAAACTTTTGTCGTAGCTCTTGCCACCGTGCGAGCAGCTTCTCTTGCTCCATTGGATCAGCTGTCTCGCTCATGGAAACGTCAGTCATCTCATGCAACAGCGATTTGCCTCTTGACGCAAGTCTCGTTCGCAGATTAGCAATCTTCGCTTGCAATTTCTTTTTTCTCTTGTTCGTTGCCTTCTTTTTCTTCCCTAACTGTATTTCTGCATCCAACAGCTGCGCTCGGATTTTGATCTCCTCCTCCATCCTTCTTTCCATATCACTCCTTGTTCCAGGAGAATCTTGCTCTGTATTCTGCATCTCGTGTGGCAAATCTCCTTCGGACGTAGCTTCCAAATCATCGATGAATCGTACTGGATCAATGTTGATCACATTCTTCCCACCCGCCCTCGTGCATCGTGATCGCAAGCCTCCATCTGCCGTCACCACAATGGATGCGTCAAAACGACCAACAGCATTTGCAATAACGTCATCTGCCTTCTCTCGGCCCGAGAATGTTACAGCTATATCAAGATCATTGAGATAGACTGCAGTCGTTTCTGATCCATGATCAACTACTGCGATGACTTTTCCTTCAAGTCCATGATGCTTTGTCCAACGACTTGTCTTGTTCAACACCTCATGATGGTCCATTTCAAATCCAGACTTCCCTCGGACATTTTCAACATCAATCCATACCGTTCCATCATTCGAATTCTTTATTCTCTGGATTGCATTATGTACATCCTTGTATTTGGTTGCCAACAGAAACAGAACCCATCTTCCGATGAGCATCTTTGGTGATGTTTATTGTTGTCTTCGAAAACTAAATTTGTTGATGGGCGAGATTGATTCATTCGTTGCTCGTTCGTCGACCGTGGGCTTGTATGATCGACCTAGTCGACCAAGATAGTCGTCCAGCCGTCGACACTGTGCACGCACATTGCTCAAACCGTTCGATGATAAAACTAAGAAATCAAATCAAATCAAAATCACCGTGATGATGGTGAGAACAGATGTCGGTAGCACCATGGCAACGTAACAACGTAACAACGTAACAACGTGACAATACAACAACCAACTTTCGCTGGACGATCGAGGCGTTTCTTTCTCCAAGCTTTTGCCCGTGTTTCCTCTTCGATCTTGCGACGCACGACTCAAAAAAGACGATCTTTTGAGCCTAGTTTGCCGTGACAGGCAACACGATGGACTGAACCAAGATTGACGATGGAATTTCAGGCAGGGGAAAAGCTCACAATCACAAGAATATGAAGACTTTTAACGTAACTCTATCAAACAACAAGACCAAGACCACCAAGACCATTACCGTCATCGACCAGATGACATTGACCAACAGCAACATCACCATCATCGACAACATCTTATCCTTTCTCCCCAACAGCGAAAGCTCTCCAATTGAATCTTTCTCTAACACTGTCTCAATCTCTCCCCGTTCCAGTCTTCGATTGGCCCTTCAAGCACACCAAGAATTGGGATCTGGATGGAAGAATCACAGCCGATACAGTTTGAGACTAGCTCTCAAATCTTCTGATTCTTCGGTTTCTGCTTCTGCTTCTTCTGCTGCTTCGGTTTCACTTCCACCACCATCCAATTCCAAGTCGAAATCGAAATCGAAACCTCGATCTCAAAGCCGAAAGCGTGCGGCATCCAAAAAGGCTACTTCTTGCCCTCGTTTTGTTCGCACTGCTTGCGCTGCCGTCACTGCAAAGTTTCAAAAACTTCTTTGTTGTCGCCGACACAAAGAGTTCCGAAAGCGCTTTACCAAGAACCAAGAACGCCGCCAGAAATTCAAGAACTATGAATTTGCCAAGGCTTTGGAAACCTACACTACAAACGAGTACCGCAAAATCAACGAAGCTTTGCGATCTGGAACCGTCGACTCCCAGGAGGAAGGACTGCAAAGGACCATCAAGGATGCGATCATGGCATTCAAGATTGGACTCCGCTGGGGAGAACTCAAAGTCTGCAACAGCAAGAAGACCTTGTTTCGTGGGTCAGGGAGTCTCCCTTTTGTACCACAAGTCGGAGCTACCATGTCTGATGAAGGTTTTTACAGCACCAGTCTCCACAAGTCGATTGCTGTTGACTTTTTGGCGAAACAGAAGGTAGACGAAGCGCGGTACCTTTTTGTATTGACGAGTCATTGCAATGGTGTCAATGTGAAGCAATTCTCTCGGTGCAAGAAAGAAGAAGAAGTTCTTTTTGCTCCAAGCACACTGTTTCGCATTGCTTCTGTCGCCCCTGGACACATTGAGGCAGGCGTGGAGGGGACAATCACTCGCGTGGAATTGCACGAAATGGTGTAATTTCGAGATCTTTGGCTAATTGGACAGCGAATGGAAGATGGAGTCAAGTCGAGAACTTGTACTGTTGGTGTTTTGGGAGAAGATGATATATGATGGTGGCGATGTTGCTGTTAGTCCTTCCCGGCGTCTTTTCGCCAAGGGGAGTTTTCTTTTTTCATGTGTTGGGACCAAAGGATCCGTCAGACGGCTTTGGTTGCAACCTTTACGGTTCTAGTGGGTTTGGTCACCCATTGGGATTGCAGAGGAAGCACCGAGCCTGATGATTTGATGGGGCCTTGCTGTGATTGGATGTTACCGCCCACCCTCGTATGGTGGGGCTGCATATCTGAGATCGGCAAGGGCCTTGATAAGCGGGCCTTTGAAGCCAAATCATATCCCAGATCCGAGTAATCTCCTCCAATTCTTGAGGATGGCCTCAAGGAGTACCCCATCAGTTTATTCTGTTGGGGCGCGGAGGGTTGGGATTGATTTGGACTGTGTTTGCGTCGTTTCGGGACCAAGGGATCCTTCGGACGGCTTTGGTTGTTGAATTTACGGTTCCAGTAGGTTTGGTCTCCTGTTGGGATTGTAAAAGGAAGCTCCGAGCCTGACGATTTCATAGGGCCTTGCTGTGATTGGATGTTACCGCCCACCCTCGTATGATGGGGCTGCATATCTGAGATCGGCAAGGGCCTTGATAAGCGGTCCTTTGAAGCCAAATCATATCCCAGATCCGAGTAATCTCTTCCAATTCTTGAGGATGGCCTCAAGGAGTACCCCATCAGTTTATTCTGTTGGGGCGCGGAGGGCTGGGATTGATTTGGATTGTGTCCGTGTCATGCAAGTTGCAATGTTTTATTGCCTAATGGGGCGACAACCAAAGAGTACAGCTTATAAATGGGAGAATGGCGGAGAATATTGATGTCGATCTGAACTTGTAAGTATATGGTAAGTTTAATGACCCGCTTCTTTTCGGCGCGTCCTGCTGATGAATGAATGAGTTTGGAAGTTGAAGAATTTATGGGAAGAACATTGTAAATTAGTCATAAAATTGTTGCTGGCAAGACCCATTTTAGTAGATGCTTTTAAAAAAAGAAGAAAGATAACCACCGATTGGGGTTTACTAGCAAAGATACCGTGTCGAAGGAATCATTTCATCAAATGCTTTTTCTATCTATGTATCATATGCTTTCTATTTATCTATTGTAATGCTGTCATTTTTTACGCCAATCTCTAACACGAGAAAAGGAAAAGTCTTCCTCGTCTAGTTGATGGGAGGACTGCATTACAGTATTCGACAAATGCGGCCCTCTCCAGTATTTTCCGTAGACAGACTTGACGCCTACTTGATTCAATCTCAATCCTTCGAGAGTAAATTGTTGCAGCAGTCCTGGTGGTCCTTGTTCCAGTTGCATGGCTCGATAATCAAAGCCTTCGCCTTCGAAAGAAATGTTCTCTTGACCCACGGCAAAGTCTACAATCTCTCGAGATATTTCTGGAGGAATAGGAAGCGCAGCAATACTGTTCAATGCTTCGGCTTTAGCCAATTTGCCGTACGGATTTTGAGAAAGATATAGATTGGTATCTTTCAGTCGGAATGCCACCAAGTTTTGGGATCCTGTCGCCTTCTTCCTTCCTCTCAAATTACTGTTTTTACCGTTGGTGTCATCGACAAGGACGTACTCCATGACAAATTCAGAAGGATCGTCAAAGAAATATCCTGTCTTGATCTTGCCATCCTCGGCAGCCAAATATCCTCCGTTACAGCTGATACGGATGGGGGTTCCGACAAGGCGATAGGCAACTTCGTTGATGCCCACGTTCTTGACATCATCGAATGAGCGGGCGGTGTCTGTGCGTGTAGCATTGCAGATGTCTTCGGTTGCCCCCTTAAGGCTAGATTGCTTTCGTTTCATCGTGTTTTTAAAGCGTTTCATGGTGGTTTTGAAGCGTTTCATGGCTGGTTGTAATTGGTTTTACGATGCTGTTGGGTTCTGACTAATGGCAGGATTGGTTAAGCCTAACCCTAACCCTTTGGATAAACCTTATTTCTTGACGTATACTCGCACACAAGTTCGATAAACTGATCGGACTTGGTGTTGCTGAGCAATGCTATTGTGACGGTCGTTCGACCGTCGTCAGTATGATGAAAGGAATCCAATGATTCGTTCTCGAGCTTTCGTCTACGTTAGATTATCTTCAAACCCGCCACAATAAATGCGTGTTCCGAATATATAAAAATGATCAAACTGGCATGAAAATGGTCGACAAAAAAGGATGATAAACTAATTCTGATTTTTTCATCAGATTTGGAAGGGTTTATCTCAACCTTCATGAATTCGTGGATACGTTTGTATTATCAGGGCCGAGTCCAAAACATGGATGGGTTAATATCTCCTATTCTTATGATTTTAAAATAAAATGACATGAATACAGATGACCGATTGTCCTCGATCCAATCAAGTGCTAATATCATCGTCCTTCCAATTAGGCATGTAAGTTGTCCGTGCCACTTGCACGAATTCCAGCAAAGCGGATCCCTCCAAAATCTCCACTTCCATCTCTTGTTGTTTGTCTCTCACATGATTGGCAAAGCAGGTCCGTAGCGTGTGCGTGGCTTGGGTGGAAGCATCCCGCAATCGTTCTTCGACCACTCCTCCGACCGTTTCATAGGACTGCTTGGATACTCCATAGACTGTCAAATCGTTGGGTTGCCGTCGATGTGCCAAACCATGGTGAAGAGGTTTCCAAGAGGCGCATCCAGTCGAGGGGCGCGTTCTGAAAAACCGGGAATGGTCCGCTGTTTCACTGCTAGTTTTCTCAGGATCGTCATTATTTTCGTCATCCTCTTCTTCTTCTTCATTGGCACGGAGGGTCACCAAGAGTGGTGAGAAGTAAATGGTCATGGAAAAGTTTCCAAAGTCGAGCACCAAGTGCGATCCGTGTCCATTTGGTTTTGGTCGAACCAAGGTGGCCCGTTTTCGTTGGAGCGCTGGAAGCAAATTGGCCGGTGTTTTACGATTCGGCCGAAAGAGGACCTTGGCTTTGGTACATGGAGCAGTAGCAGCAGTAGCATTGAGGCGTCGGCGTTTGAGTGGGGATGGGGCACTTTCGTCACCAGCCATGACATCTTGTTCGTCCATTGGCAATTCCAAGATTTTGTTCCAGGCATCTTCCAAGGGTGGATGCTTTTTATTTGTGCCATCCGCTGTCTCGGCATCATTGAGACCATGTTTTTCGACGACTTCCTTCAAAAAGGCCACACCTTCCTTGACAATGGCATTCGTCTTGGGCAAGACGCTTTCTGCCAAGGATGGTGGCAGACTCTTGTGTCGGTCCGCCATGGTGAGGTAGGTGCAAAAGGCAGTGGAGGCCGCACGCATCTTATCAATGTAGAGTTTGGGACCAAGTTTGTCATTGGATTGTGTACGAGTCGATGGTGGAATGGGAACTTGAGCCTTGTCCATGGCATCTTGCAACAAAGCCACTCCTTCCAGGCTGGCCTCGTCTTTGGCACCCGCCGTGGTGGTGGTACCGGTCGCAGTGGAAGTGGTGGTGGTACTTGTAGTGCTAGCCAATTTCTGCATGCGCTGTTTCAATTGGCGACTAATAAAATCATTGGCTCTTGAGCTAAGCTCCTTGTCCTTGCGTTCTAATGTCTCTTGCAAAAAGAGGTCCGAGTCGGCGTGCTTGACAACGTATTGCCGAATGTTGGACACTCGTTTCTCCAAGTGTTGTTGGAGTTTGAGTAGACTACTCTCACTTGGGATATCTTCTCGTTTGCGCTTGTTGGGTGGATTGGACGACGACATGGTGGTAGAAGTCGCCGCAGAAGCATCACCAGCCAGAAAGGTACCCTTTTTGGCCGCCGCCACGTCTGCCGCATCGACCAGTCCCAATTGGCCAGCCCAAGTGACGGCACAATCCGCATGCTGTTGCAATTGAGTCGCCTTGGCTTTCCCATGCCTGAGTAAAACATCCTGAACAGCCTTGTGAGAATTTTGCATAATGTACAAGAGGTAGTCGGCATATTTTTCACGTAGCACGTGATAGAGCTGTTCCTTGGAAGTCACATTGGATTGCAACAACAGAGCACTGGTGGGGGTGGTTTGCTGTACTGGCGGTTTGTAATTCTTTCTTAGTTTCTTGAGTCGTCTGGTCAGCTTTTTGCGGTAATCTGCTAGAGAAATGGCAGATTGAAAGACTGTATTTTCAAATCTCATGGCAAGTGACAGCTTGTTGGAGGCCGAGGCTCCTGGTTCCAATTCCGCCAGCGTTTTGGCAATTTCTCTTGCTTCCACATTGCGATAGGATTGGGCAACACTGTCTCTCCAATTGTTTCCCGCACCAGCAGCACCTTCGGGGGAAGGGGGATTGGAGGACATAATGGTTTTGTTTTGTTGACGAAGGTGAATGAATGTTGATGATTTTATTACGGAGTTGGGAATTATTGTTGAGTTTCATTTTATTATTCAGATTGCTGTCGATCCTCGACTACTCTGACTAACCGCACAGTCTGTCGTTCGAATGACACTAAGATAGTTCTAACAATTGTGATTTCGATGGAACATCTTGGATGTTCACTCTTCTTGTCATGGAAAACCCCGTTGACGATGCGATGAAGCAGTCTTAGATTGTTGCGCCTCAGTGTATAAGAAAGTTTACTGCGGATAACTAATATATGAAGCTTCCCAACCCTGTTTCCATGGCCACAGCAGCTTGCAGTGCGTATCAAGCACGTATTTCGTCTCTTGCTGCCTCGATTACTCCCAGAGTGTTGGTGTCAACCAGTGGATCCGGCAACTATGGAGAGTCTGGGAAAGCTGCCTTTTATACGATTGATGAGCTTCCAATGGCACTCATAAAAGAAGAGAAGCCATTCAAAGAAGGAGAACTCCAACGGATCGATATCGACCTAGGACCCGATCGACAAGCTTTTATCATTGACAATGTCTTGACGCCAGAAGAATCGGATGCTCTGGCGGCGTGTGCCGAGGCAATTCTGAATGCGAATGGACATTCCAGAGTGGCCCCTGGCATTCGAACTCCTCCTGGCATGCGTATCAATGAAGCCGCTCATTGGTATCCGCCCCATGGATCGT
This sequence comes from Cylindrotheca closterium, assembly GCA_933822405.4. NCBI lineage: Eukaryota > Bacillariophyta > Bacillariophyceae > Bacillariales > Bacillariaceae > Cylindrotheca > Cylindrotheca closterium. Next base: position 339,277 of record CAKOGP040001770.1, on the reverse strand, counting down.
CTTTTTTACCAACCATTTATCGTCGGATCGAACATTTAGTTCCAAAGTCTTTGGATGGTGGACTCTCATTGTACAACAAACTCTCGGAAAAGGTTGCACATTTCAAGTACAACAAGGGGGATCAATTCAATCGTCACATTGATGGTCTTTTTCCAGGGCAGGGTGCCAATCCAAAAGGTGATGGGGTGGACGAATGGACTGGCGTTGTTTCAGGGTTTTCTCTTCTCTTTTATCTGAACGATGCGGACGACGGATTGGAGGGTGGTGAAACTCGACTGTGGTCCAGAGATGGTTCCATATATAAAGATGTTACACCTCGCAAGGGCAGAGTCCTAGCATTTCGTCGTGGGAGTCACGATGCCGTCCTCCATGCTGGTTTGGAAGTGACAGGAGAGGTTCCAAAGTACATGGCACTCGTCAATCTTGCCTATGGTCAACATGCTGGTACACGACCTCTCATGCAATGATACGAGAAATACAAGGTAAAATGTTCTTAAAATAATGTTCCTACTATTTTCAATCATTGTTTTTAAAAGTAAAGAAAGCATCCTACTCGCTCATTTTTTCCAACTCGGCAAGATCTTTGATTCCGGGTCCAGTGAGTTCAGGTCTTGCTGGTGTACCATCGTCGTTTCTCGCAGTCCGAAAGCCATATTCATCCTTCTCATAGGCCTCACCCTATATTATTATTAGTTTTGTTGAAACGCAACAAGACAAGAGGTACACGTTAGCACACACAAGAAGGATGCTGCTTGTATATAGTCTAGTACATACAATTGTTGCCCGAAAGAAAGAAAAACACGTACCTGAAATCCAAGGAAACTCGACTTGACAGCTTTCGCACCCTCCACTTCTCGTTCCATTTTTTGAAACTCACAAGATGGTCTGTTATATGCTACTTCAAGTTCGGAATCTCCAGGAGCTGCCCACAACTGTAATTTCCCCCAATGTGGCATCAACTCGATGGGACGAAGATTGCAACCATGTCGTTCAATCATGGGCCATTGTCGAGCCACTGCCTTTTCCAAAGAAACGTCGGCACGGGCAATTTTGCCAATAAACTATATACAAGAGAAAGAGAAACAAAGTGACACACCATGAGATCATACACACGTCCTACAGAAAAATCAATCAAACAATCAACCTATACGGCAATATAACAGAGCAGGAAACCAATTCCGCCAAAGCAACAACGTACCCAAAATGTATCGGTTCCTGGCTCTTTTTTTTTTCCAACGCATTCATATGTATGAAGACAGGAGATTAGAGACTTATATTCAATTCATATTCTCAAGGACAATAACCAAAACAGTAGACATACCGTGAATGTATATATCGTTCACAGTGTCTTTCCCACCGACTTCCCGAATCGCCTGAAAGCTCTTGGATTGCCTCATCAGATTTCGAGGCTCATATGTCATGTCTATATATATATATATACAATAAGCAATTGAAAAAGAGGAAAGTTAGCATGTTTTCTTTGGCATGTATAGTAGTACTGCACTTGATCCTCATCGTCAGCACTCACCAGGGGCAATTGGAGTCGAATCGTACACATTCTCATCCTCATCGTCATCCTTCAAGTCATCCCATTTACTCTTGCCCCTTGCAAAGGTATCTGTTGATAATCTTTGGAATGATGGCCTTTGTACTTGGAATGAAAGGCAGTCCAAGATAAAGGACAGTAGTAGTACAAGAATGGCAAGTCGGTGCATGATGGTTTTTGCAGATCGATGTGAATATATGATTATGTGTGGACGTAGGCGGATGGGTGATGGATGGATTTTCGAAGAATACAAGTATCGACTCGAACGATTGATTGATTCAACTTTCAAAAATTGCAAAGCGAAAAACGCACAATAACAATCATCAGAAGCAGAGGGTAACTCAAGCTATCTTATCTTTGGACAGTCATGATTTGGGGTCATTAATAGATTGGATTCCCAACATGATCGCTAGTGGGGCACTCTGAGATAGGAACAGTCATTAGAGTCAGTTCCAATGTGATCGTCATTGGTATGGTGTTCTCTAAGATCGGAGCTTTTTGCATTAGCACTGGTTTGCGCTGAGGTTGCAAGTACCAGGTGCATTGGTAGTGTCGGTAAAACAGTTCCCCTCTGTTTTTCTAGCTGCGAAATGGAATGCGTCTGACTCAACGGCTGCAAGGAAATAGATGGGTGCAAAAGGGTTCGAGTTACCATTCAAGGCAAATGAGTTACAATCATTCATACAAACTGTAAACTGGAGCAAAACAATCGCTTCCTCGTACCTAAGTTACAAGCAGCCACATTCGGAAGAGGTGGTATGGTACCAGTCAGGAAGTTTTCATTGACACCAAGTCCTTCAAGCCGAGTCATCCCACTAAACTCATCAGGTAGGGATCCAACCAGATCATTGAATGGCAAACCGATGGTTCTAATGTTTGTCAAGGCGCTGATTCCTGGTGGTATAGTCCCAGTCAGGTAGTTTCCTGACAACCGCAGTCTCTCTAGCTTCGTCAAAGTCCAAAGCGCTGGAGGAATCGGTCCAGTACGACCTGTGTCCGCTGAAAGAGGCGAAGTAACGCGAAAGATACGGTTAGAAATTGAATTGCCAAGCGATTCATTCGGCATGCATACTGCTTCGTTGACTTACAAAGAGATAACTCTTTCAATTTGGTCATCGCGGTGAGAAAGGAAGGAATACTGCCACTGAGATCCTTATTCCAAGCTATATTATTCAAGTCACACAAAAAATTGAGAAAAACGGTTGTCAACAACACGACGCAACGAGATGAAATTACTGAACGCTTACCAAATTGCATGAATTCAAGATTGGTCAGTGCCCTCAACTCATCAGGCAAGTCGCCAACCAAATTAAAATTTACACGATCAATTGCTGCCGTTTGAGGAAAGAGTGCATCAAAACATTTGAAAGTGAGAACACAGTGACACTGAAGATAAAATGCATCAACCATGGAGGCAAATACTCACTAAGTTCAAGCCTAAGCACCGAACCGTTCGCATTGCATCCGTTTATCCCATACCAAGAACAAACATGTGTTGGAGTCAACCATCCAGCATTGTTGTTCCAGCCATCTCCGGTGGTTGCATAATAGAATACTGCAAGTGCGAATCGTTCCTCCCATAATTGCAATTCGTCATTTGCGATGTCCCAGGTATCTGCCACGAGCCAATCCATTGCCAATCCCTTGTTCCCGTCAAAAGGAGCAAATCGCGACAACATGGCTTCCAGTGCCATACGCTTCGATGTAGGAGCAGAACTTGGCGATTGACTTGGTTGCCCTGTAGTGGGAGCTGTCGATGGCTCTGTTGATGGCGCTGTCGATGGTGTTGCTGTCGTTGGTCCAGGAGTCGGAGCAAGAGTCGGAGGAGCACTTGGTCCAGATGAAGGAGTCAGCGTTGGTTCAGGAGTCGGAGTCAATGAAGAAGTTGTCGTTGGCCCAGGGGTGGCGGCAGTTGTTGTTGGCCCAGGAGTGGGAGCAAATGTTGGTACAGGAGTCGGAAATAATGTCGGTGCCAATGTTGGTCCAGATACAGGTGCAAATGTTGGTCCTGGAGTTGGAAGTGGGGTGGGAGCTACCGTTGGTCCAGGCGTAGGTGGTAGGGTTGGTCCAGAGACAGGAGCTTGTGTTGGTCCAGGAGTTTGAGGGGGCGTTGGCGATGTGGTTGGGCCAGGCGTCGATCGGTTGGTAGGCTCCGCAGAAGTTGATACGCTTGGGTTGAAGGAAGGCGACTCGCTTGGACCGTTGGTAGGACTATTTGATGGGTGTTGTGAAGGTGATTCAGTCACAGGCTTGCTATCCAAAGTCCCAATGTCTTTGATTATTTTGGAATCTTCGTCTTGAGCATCAACCAATAAATCTGTACTGTTCTGAAAGACTTGCTCAACGTGTTCGCTCAGGTCGTTGACGACATCATAACTCACAATCTGCTTCAGAAAAAGCACCAACTGTAATTCAACAATGTAACAAGATCCGTCTGTTTCCTCTTCGCCCGCTTCACATGGCACCACTGAGACATAGTCCTCGTTGACTTGCGCGTTTCCAACAAGGAAAACATCAAGAGCAGTTGTATTGCCGCATCCAACGATAGGTGGCATTACAAGCTGCTGAATATTCCTCTGAAGCCCGGGCCACCATATATCGCCTTCAGTATCCACTGTCAGGTTAATATTCATCGAAACAGAAAATGGTTGCTCGATCCAGTCTTCTTGCCCGTCGACAGGGCGGCCTTCCGCTACCGCCGAGCATACATCCGGACTTGGTGGAAGGAATGTGTCGACCGTAGGACTAGAAGTGGCAATATCTTCTGGAAATGCGGTGGTTGCTTGTCCTGTTGGTCCACTGGTTGTTTCAGGCATGTTAACAGCTGTTCTTTGCGCACCATCGTCACTATCACCTCCAGTGAAAGCAATGACAGCCGCAGCGATGCCACCAATAAAAACGACGACCAAGCTGACCAAGCATATTTTTTTCCAAAGGGGCATTCCACTACGGGTCGTTTGCTCTTCCTTTGTGCGCTGAAGCTCGGAGCGCAAGGCTCCAACTTCTCGATTCATTTCGAGAAGGGCATTTGCAGTCATGTCGGATTCCGCTCGCAAAACTTCAACTTCTGTTTCATCCACTGTCTCTGCGACAATTCCAGTTTCCATATCGTTGCTGGCCGATGAAACGACACCGTTGCGTGTTGTATTGCCCATCATTAGCTTGCTCTTTGCGTTGCTGGGACGAGCGCCTCGTCTTTTCGACGCGCCAGGAGATACTAATGCATCCGAGGTGCGACGAGACTTGTCGGATCTAGCAGTACTCTTTCTCATGTCTCTGCTGGTAGAAGGGACTGCTCCAGGACTTGTTGCTTGTGGAAAACTGCTCTTTCTCTTTTCTCTGCTGGTAGACGACACTGCTCCGGGACTTGTGGGTGGTGGAAAACTACTCTTTCTCTTGCCACTGCTGGTTCCAGGACTTCTGGTAGGACTTTTGGTTACGGAAGACGACCTCGATGAGGTCCGTCCAGATTTGTCAGCAACCGAGCTTCTCTTCTTTCTCTCACTGGTGCTGGAAGAGCGGACGGCTCCTGGTGTACTTGCTGATTGACCGCGGTCTCGACGACTTCGTTCTTTTGCCTTGGAGTCCCTATCCTTGGAGCGCTTCGGGCTTTTTGGACTTCGCGAAGATCGGTCATTGGGAGCAGGGGGAGAGGAATTTTCTTCTTCGTTGGATACCATTGCTTCGGTGTTTTAAAATTTTAACTGAAATGGTGGCAGATACGTTGAAAGAAGGTAAAGGTGATGAGACAATGAGAAAATGAGATCCATGGACAAAATAACGTCGACGACGCATTTCAGCTCCAACAGACACTGCGTGACCACCGGTGCATCAGCATTGCCATAATTGAACAACAACTCTTGCAAAGTCAGTACGAGTAGAGGCTATAGGACTAACTCTTACCGTCGTCAAGCAAAGGAAATGCTGGATACGAGATACGAGACATTTTTGTCCAAATTTGCTGCTACCGTACGGGTAGCTTTAGTTGAAGTGATCAAACTATCGTACCAGTGAAACAGACGGGCTCGGGCTGCTAATTGGTTGCATTTTTGTACATAGATATATATATCGCTTTGAGAGCCCTTACTTATTGTCCTTATCAAACGAAAAGTATTGAAATGGCGAAACCCTGTTCGATCCAAAATATGGTGTTCATTTGTGTTCATTTTTGTGTTCTGATTACGCGTGATTTGAACAAGAGGGTAATGGAGCGGTACCGGTGCTCGTACAAGGTTCTTGTACGAGCTCTATCCATTACCCATTTGGCTTCGAAGTGTGTTTGACTCATGCTCAGAGGCTCTTCGCTAGTATTGTAGTTTAAATCTGAATCCAATGTTGAAGTGCAGCGATTTGTTGCAACACTATGAAGAAGAACGTTGCTTTTCAAATAGTACAGTAGTAAAAGAGGCGGAGAACTCCAAGAATCAGCACCGCAGGCTCGCGACGCGATACGACGACGCGATGCCGCACACTGGTACCGAGTACCAGGTAGGCCTCATCATCATCCATCAGGTCTACCGGTGCTTGCTACTCTACCTTTCACATGCACCCGTTGCAGTGCTTGATCAATTGAGATGGTAGGTTGAAGTGAAACCAGCAAAAGACCAGCATAGTGACCAGCATCATCGTGACCGCCAACTTGACTAGCTATAGAGCAGTAGTGGAATAGGAGAGTGTAGCCCGCTGACTGACTGACTCGACTGCTATACTGTGGAGTACTTGCATAGTCTCCAAGGGATCCTGCCAGTACAAGGATCTTATTACAGTACTCTCCAACCATGAAACATATACCGGTAATACAGTACTGATAATAATAATAACTGAGACTTTAATCGTTACGAGGTATTTGGTACCCAACACATGGTACCATCGAAAGTCGTTCTCATCACTATGAAAGCACGTATTGCTACTGCAAACTTGTTGAATACAAAACGCGGTAAAGTAAATTGTAAAGTACAGAAATCTAACGTCGTATTGACAAAGAATACTAGCTAGTATCGTAGGATCTTCCTCCGTTCCACGGCAAGACATTCAAACCACTTCCGAAAGCTGTGTTTTTGGCTCGTTGGCTCCTGCTGCAAGATTGGTGGGCTCAGTTCCGGTCTCACCCTTCCAGAATGTAATCGAAAAAATCGGCAAATCCTTTTTCATGACTGCCGTTATTATACCGTGCGACCCAATGAAGATGGCAATGGAACCACACAGCATTGCGCCGTAAGCATCGATTTTCCAAAGGATTGGATATTTATTAATGAGCCAGGAGGTGATGAAAATGAGAGTCGATAGCAATAGTCCAATGACCGAACACAGTCCATCTTTGTGAAGAGATTCACTATTCAAAATTCTTGCATATTTGAGTTTCAAGTACGTCAAGCTAGTAAAGATCGTAACGCTCAAGAACGAAATGATCATTACCAATTCCAGGGCAGCATCGACTTCTTGATCTGTAGGAGCGCCTTCTTCTAGATCTCCCACGGCCGCAGGAACGACCAAGCAACCCAGCAGTAGAATTAGAAAGCTGACGGCAACACCGGCCCTCTCTTCACGACTTGCAAGTTCCAGCTCTCGTGCCTTTGTCAATTCTCCAGGAGCGTAGAACCGCCACAGCACCACAGCACTACTAATAAAGTCCACTACATTCTCAAGTCCATATACCAGTAGCAGTGGCGATCCAAGCACAAAGTATCCAGCGAGTCCAACGGCAGTGAAGAGGCCTTCCACAGCGCAACCAATCACGGACAAATAAAAAGCATGCTTTGCTGTTGGATTCTTAAAGCAGCCTGTGAAATTCATGATGAATACTGTAGATAAGTTGAAAGGTATGTATATCAAGCAAGATTGCAACGACGACGTTTGGATCTTGAATCGTCGAAACTGTCCGTTGGGTGAAGTCAAACATGCAGCGTCCTGAGGGAATGTTGCACAGATCTACTGTGTTTTCTACGCGTTTTGAATACCACAAGATACTTTTCGAGCAAGAGTAAGTCATCCATAAATGTCGGTTGATCAGACACAAATTTTATTTAAGGTATGTTTTGAGAGGTTTTGATATATTCCTCTACTGTTTTCTATATTCTGGGCTTTATGACAACAAATATCGTGTAATAAATCAGTAATGGAGAAAATAACAATTTGAAAGAATAACGTGGTAAAACCTGCCTCCTTCAAAATCATGGAGGTCGATCCCTTTGACTAATCCTACGTCTGGCCTTCGATATCACATTGGAGGGAACCAAAGAGAAATGAAATGAAATCCTTCCATCATCATCATATTAGTAATTGTTACCAACTATACAAAGGAATCATCAGCTGCATTGACAAAGGACCTCCATCACCACGGTAATT
>CAKOGP040001770.1:320920-331376 GCA_933822405.4 Cylindrotheca closterium | reverse complement strand
CACATTGGAGGGAACCAAAGAGAAATGAAATGAAATCCTTCCATCATCATCATATTAGTAATTGTTACCAACTATACAAAGGAATCATCAGCTGCATTGACAAAGGACCTCCATCACCACGGTAATTGCATACACAAAACAAAAGATAAACGTGTAAACGTATAAACCCAACGAACACAATGGCCAACACAGAAGGAATGTCGGATGAGTTTGTGGCAAGTCTGATGACGACGCCCGTTTCAAAACCAACTTCTGCTTCAAAGGGTGGTAAAAAAATTACAGAAAAGGATTCGTCAATGAGTGGATCAGGGGTTCCAGACATTATGGAACGGCCGCAGAAGGCTAGTGTTAATCGGCGAAGGCGTAAGGGAGCTCCCATCATGTCGGCAGTAACCAATCAACGATTGCAAGAACGAATGGAGATGCCGATGCCAGAAGGAGGCCAGCCTTCGGCGCAAGTGATTCGTTCTAGCCAGTCTTCCAATACAGCAGTCAAAACAGGACAAGAGCCTAAGCGAATTTCTACTAGCCAAATTTCTGAGAGGCAGCAAGTGAACAGCAGGATAGGGGGTCCTACAACTCCTGAAACTCCTGGTGTGTTGCCTCCATCCATTGTCGGAGACGTTGTAGAACACAGTGTATCGCCGATGGAACGAAAGACTACCCGCTTCCAGCGAAAACAAAATCAAAGTAGATTTTCCCAACAAGCCAAAGCTTCTCAATTTCAGCAGCAACAGCATCAGGAAGGTCAAAGTAACAATGCTGGTCCCTTGCTGCCGAATGCTGGATTCCCATCCGTCCACATGCCCATTGGAACCTTTGTCAAAAAGCCAAAGCAATCACAACGATCAACAACAAAAGGAAAAAAGCCAACAAGAAAACCAATAGTTGCAGAGAAACCGCCGTCCGAACAAGATTCCATGCAACAAGCGAGTGCCCGAGATGCCACCAACATGTTGGCCCAAATGTCCATGGAAGACATTCAATCCCATCAACGAGATTTGGAGGCTGCGCTTTCGCCTGATATCAAGGCATTTCTAAAGGCGAGATCCCAACAAAAGAATAAGAAGAAGCAACAGCAAGATCAAACGGAAGAGCCTGTGGTGGGGGTAGAGGAGGATGCGACGCCAGAGCCGACCGAGTCGGAGACTCCAATCATGGAGAAAAAGAAAACTGAAAAGAATCCGCAACAGGAAAAAGAACGCTTGGCAAAGTTAATGTCTTCCGTCCGAACTCACCATGATTTGGATCAAGCCTACCATCAAGAAATGCAACAAGCCCATCCTTTGGAACACGAGCCTCTTCTAGACGCTGGAGAACAAGGAACCACTGATGCCTCAACACTGCCAAATGATAATAGCCGCAACGACCCTGTAGACAAGGACTTTGACATGGCCTGCGATTTGCTTCGATCCACTGTCAAGAGGCAAACCTTGTGGGCTGCTAGATTGGTCAGTCAATCCCTATCAGAACGAGTTCGAGAATTGCAACAAGAAAAGTTGGGCCATACTTCCTCCAAGACTAGTACCACGAAAAAGAATTGGCCACTTTTATTGCCCATTTCGTTGCGATGTTTGATGGACGAGCCAATTCATGGACAAGGAATTCTCCACACCTACGTGCTTCAGGCGCTTTACAGCCTCTTGGTGCTGAATGCAGTGGACGATCATCTAGTTTGGGTTGACAGCAGTACCAGAACTGGTCGTACCATGGAGGGAGGTGACAATAAAAACAATCAAAATGGGGAACTACCTACTATTGCAACAGACTTATCGTCCAGTCGATGGTCCGAGAAAGACATGTATCAGCATTTTTTCATGGAAGATGCTATCCCAACGCCTCCTCTGGACACTGCTTATCCGTCCAACACAGTGCAGCCTTTGGCCGTGGACACTGGCAAGTCTTCCAGTTCGGTGGCTGCATATTCCACTTCATCTTCGTCGACATCAGCAATGGAGGATGCCAAGGCCTTTGAAAAGGATCCCATGTGGACACTGCTCTCCAAAATGCGAATCATTCCGAGGCTCTCGCAGCTGCTATGTCCGAAGAATGATGCGCTCATGTTGCCCGAAGAAGCTTGGATTGCATCGTGTGGGATACTAGCCATGTTGGGACAACGGTCGCCAGGTGCTGCCACCGTCATTGTGCACCAAAAGTCCATGTTCGAGCAGATTCTGGATCGTTGCTTGATGCGATACTCCTTGGAACGCCAACAGCCAGGGCATCAGCTGGAAGAAATAGCTCTGTTGGAACAAGTCGCTTTTGCTTCCATACAACTCTTGCTAACTCTAGCACGACAATCCCGGGTCACTGCCAAGGCCATGGCTCCGCACATGGAGGAAGTCTTGCCCGCCTTACTACTTCCGTCGGACGGTCTATCTCCATTGGAATTGCGTCTTCAAAAGATGGGGATCATCTTGTGGCGGACCTTGATGCGATATGGCTTGGGATTGCCAGGATTTGCCACAATGCTCAAAATGGCAGCTCATCACTGGGCCTTGCCACATACGAATCCTTCGTCGTTGTCCGCTGAATACTTGTCCGCCTTTACCCAAATTCTGGAATGTGCCCGCGTAGCACAAAGCAAGACATCTGCTCTTGACAAGGCCAAAACGAAGCCGATTATCGATGAGGAGTCTATGCGTATTCTATCAATGGTTCCGACCCATCTGGCAGCGACACAGCGGCAGCTCCTTCTTCCTTCTGCCCCAGCTTCCGACAGCGATCCATCCTCATTGACAACCCAGTCAGTCGATGCATGTCGCGAATTCCAATGGAAGGCTGCCAGGTTACGGTTTCTATCCTCCTACTGGAGTTTGGCAGCCAATACTTCGCAATCCACAGCAAACCAAGAAGTCAAGGTCGAAGAAATTGCAATGGAAGACGAGTTGGCCTTTCTCGAAAACTTGGATTTGTGGACGGATCCTGGCGGTGTGCTAGAAGTAGCATGGAAATTAGTCTGGCAGCAAGAGTCTGAGGATTATGAAGACTTGGCCATTGGAACGCCGAAAGAAGCTGCTGCTTCTGCATTCCTGTCTTCGTTTGCCAATACTTTGGTAGAGATGGATATGTCCAGAACCAGCCAGAAAAATCGAATGGTACAGCAGCTTACGAAAGCGGTAGTGAAGCATTTCGTTGAGCGGATTATCGAAGGTTGCAAAAGGACTAGAATTTTATCAGGAAACGAAAAAGGTGATCTGTCAACATGGGCACTTCCACGTCAAGGTTGGATGAACCAGTGTTATTTTGCTGTCGCCAAATTGCTGTTTCATGCATATTCGATTGGGGTTCTAACCTCGTCATCCGATATCAATCAAGCCAGGATGTTGGTATTTTTCCTGCTTGCGAATCTCGAGCGTGGGCAAGAGGCAGTTGCAGCAGTACTGTTCAGTCAAGATGTTTTGTTCATGCCAAGTGGCAATCCTTTGCATGACTCCTCCTCGGGATCGTCGCCAATTTCAACTCTCTTCCTCGGAGAAATATGTGGGTCGGAAATGGCTCGCAAGCAGCTTGACCATAGCTTCAAACTGCAGCACGGATTTGGGCTGACAGTGGAGGGATATGGGCCATTCGCATTGGACTCGCTTCTCAGTGCTACCGATCGTATGGGCCCAAAGACAAACGGTGAATTGATTCTGCCGCTTGGAAACTTGTGGCTCTTGCAAACCCTTTCTGGTTCCATTCAAATGAAGCAGCAAACTGTTGACAAAGGAACAAATGAAGCCGTGCGTGTCGTTTCAACAGCGCTTGGGCTACTATTGGAATTGGAAGAAGCTGAGGAAATTGATGCAACGTGTCGGTGGTACTCTCCCTCCATTCCAGTTGGTGCGAAAATGTACTACCTGCTCAATGTCTGCTTGCATCCCGAGACTATCCTTCGAGACGAACGAATCGCTGAAGCTTCAGGAGCTTTGTTTGAAAAGTACTGCAGCCAGCTGAATGAAACCTCGCTATTCGAATTGAGCCAAGCTTGCCTCCATCACACCGAACCCGCCAAGAAAGAAGTCGCGGATCCAGAAGTAGACCAGGATACTGAAGAGAAAGAGAAGGCCTTGCTCGACAAACTTCTGAATTCAAATATGACAACGGATACACTGTCTCCAGAGGCAATGCGCTCGTTGGAAGCATTGTTGGAGGATGTCATCGCTGCCTTCCGAGACTATGGTGCGCAATATTCCTTCTTCACAAAATGTGTGAGACTTTTCCTCTCCCCAGTGTATCCTCCATCAATTCGGTGCCGTACAATGCAAGAACTCCGTGGTATGCTTCATCTTTTGACACTTCCTGATGACAGCAAATCTGACGAAGAGCTCCTAGAAGTTTTCCTGTCGGGTGGATTGCCAGCAGCGGACGGTTCCACGAAGGATGCATCTAGTGTCTTGGATGCACTTGCTGTTGCCGTTGCAAAAGAAAGCTCTGACAGAAACTTGGATGGTTTCTTCCTCCATTTCGTCGTCGCCACTTTGGGTCGCAACTTGGCAAGCAGCATTTCGGATGAAATAGGAAGCCTATCGATGATGAGGCGGCTGAACCGAATTCCCAGTCGCATTTCTTCATTGGTTTGCGACTTTGTATTGATGATTTTGAAAGAAAAGGGATCGAAGAAAGAGATGGCAGTGGCTGCGGTGAAAGCATGTGCAGACGGGAAAGCTGATGACAATTTTGTCTTGGAAAGTAGAATCGCCAGTATCAGGGAAGGATTGGAGAGATAACTCTGCCTCTAACATTGTTCATGGCACCATAAATCTCAACTAGACACCTTGAGTCCGTAGTTCTGACGGCAGTTCCAACTCTTCAAGGGATGTGGTTTCCCTCCTTAGTATGCCAGCAAGAATCGCTGCTTCTTCTGTTGTGGTTATATTCTCGCTTCGCAATAAAAACTTTGAAAATATACAGTATCATTGTCTGTAGAATGCAGACAATTCCTTAAGTATGAATAGGTGTCAACACTGTTGGCAACCATGGACGAGACCCATCTCCTCAGTTTTCCGGACAGCAGATTGCAGGACTGTGAGAAGATCTTGCATGTATTCAGGTGTCGGGTGGTCTAGACCAACAAATTCGCCAGATTTCCACCTTCGAGGATCATTGTTGATTAGGTCCGTCCATTAGAGGTTGAAAGAATCAATGTATCGACTTCAGAATCATCAGCGATCCCCGCATGTGAAGGCTTGGAAAGTTTTTGTGACGGTTATTTTGTTCGTTTTCCAATTGTCGATTGGTCGAACAAATCAATAAATTGAAAATAGGTCACCGGACAGACTTTTTACGTCATCCATCAAACGCATCGGCAAAAGACCAGCGTTTTATTTCCATTATAGTTCACTACTGTCTTAGACCAAACACACAACCTTCATTATGTTCAGCCGTATTGCCTCCCGCACCGCCAACTCTCTTCGCTCTCGCGCTACCACCCAAGGAGTTCGTTCTATTTCGGTAAGCACAATAATGTCTCATTGGAAACTGCCGATAGTAGGATCTGAGACGATCGGCCTACACAAAAGATCGCGGAATCTTTTCACTATACCCAGCAGGTGAACCGACTTTGCTTCCTTCATCGGTGCCCATCTCACATTGTTTTTCTTTAATCTTGCTCAGACTGCTGCTTCTGCTGCCAAGACCAACTCCTCCTCTGCCTTCGTCATGGGAACTGGACTCATGATGGCTGCTGGTGCCGCCGCATGGAACAATAAGGCTTCCTGTGAAGAAGCCCTTCCAGTCTGGGGAAAGGCAGGAACAAACCAAGAGCGCACATTCCTTGCCGTCAAGCCCGATGGCGTCCAACGTGCATTGGTTGGTGATATCATCGCCCGTTTCGAAAAGCGTGGATACAAGCTTGTCGGACTTAAGATGGTCTGGCCCACTAAGGAAATGGCCGAAGCTCATTACGCTGACTTGTCTAAGAAGCCCTTTTTTGGTGGTCTTACTTCCTTCTTCAGCAGTGGACCCATTGTCTGTATGTGCTGGGAAGGTAAGGACATTATCAAGCAAGGCCGCCAAATGCTTGGTGAGACCCAACCACTTGCTTCCAAGCCAGGAAGCATCCGTGGAGACTTCTCCATCGATCTTGGAAGAAACATTTGTCACGGATCTGACTCTCCAGAGAGCGCCGCACACGAATTGAAGATGTGGTTCCCTGAGGGCGTCAACGACTGGGGAAAGACTGTTGACTCTTGGGTTTACGAATAAGCGCTGGGTTGTACCAAATGATTCACAGTTCATTGTAATGACTATAGAAAGAGAATTGTTCAGTTATTCTTATCCTTCGTATAGGCCTTTTCGAATGGCATGAGATCTGGAACAACATCAATGGTCGATGTCGGTCTCCAAAGAATGACAATCCGAATCCAAACTTCGACAATCATTAGTAAGAGACCCGCCACGAATCCAGCGATTCCTCCCAAGGATTGGAAGCAAGCAAGCCTCTCTGAAAATGTTTGTGGAGGTTCACTGGCAACGCGGTCATAGACCTGGACTGTTTGTTTGGCGACTCTATGCCATGAATACATTGTCTCTATTCTCTCGTGAGCTTGGATTGGATCAACAGCATCATCACCGTCTCCCTCTTGTCGCTCTACGGCAGCCTTTACGCCTTTTACCAAGGCGGATACATTGGAATCACAGAGGATGGCCATATCGGGAGAGGGAAGCACCTCTGGCACTCCCCCCACGTTGGTGGAAACCACCAACAATCCACAGCTAGCCGCTTCCAAAATCGCAATGCAGAACGATTCCGTCAAGGAACAATTCAAAAAGACGTGTCCTCTTTGCAATACACTCGCGACTTGGACGTGTGGTACAGCACCCAAAAATTCGACCCGATCTTGCAGTTGCTCCCGTTCTACCATTTCTATTAGGTCTAGCATTTTGTTCCCATCACCCCCTACGATAAAGTCGACTTGAGGGAGTTGTTTTGCTACCTTTGGTATTATTCCCACCAAGAGGTCAACGCCCTTGCGATAGACCAATCTGGATACCACTACAACCTTTATTCTGCATGATTGATTGCACTGGGGTGAGAATGATGAAAGTTGACGAGAACAAACTTAGTGAAGAAACCTACCGATCTTTGCTTCTCTTTGAAGGGTCCGGCGTAAATTTGGATGCATCCACAGCATTTGGAATGACATTGACTCTGCTTGGGTCAAGATGAGCCCGCAAGATCAGGTTGTCTCGACATGCATAGGAGACACAAATGGCAGCATTCAATGTGCTAAGGGTGGTCTGCAGAACCTATGCATAGTCGAATTGCATCAGAAAATATGGAAGAGCGAGAGTCACAAGAGAGAAAAGAGGGGACCAACTTACTCGATTCAGAATGACACCGGCAAGATCATCGAATTGGAATAGGGAATGGTCGGTATAAACACTAGGCAGCCCCAAAGCTGATGCATATACGACACTTTCATTCGCCATGACGCTAGTTGCTTGATGTGCATGTACAATTTCTATGCCCTCTCGTATCAGAATTTCTCGAATCAAGGGAAAAGTTGCCGTCACTGTTGGAAGTGCATCTTGATCGGTCATTGGAATTATTGGCTGTGATGTATGTATGGTGGGCAAGGCACAGCGTCAGCAATCAGGCAGAACTTTTATTCTAGTGTTTGATTTTCTTCTTACACAATAATACACCTTCAGAGGTCCAGGCATGTAACGGACCCCTTTCCTATTTTCATACCCATGGGTAATGACAATTACTTTGTGGCCCAGGCGTATCAGGTGTTGAGATAAGGACCAAATATGCATCTCTACTCCACCTAGGCGTGGATAGAAGAAGTCACAAACCATGGCGATCCTATGGCGTTTTCTTGATACGGTGGTGGTCTGAGGTGCATTCATGGTTGGTTGATGGTGTTTCGAAATTGTTATCCCTCATCATCATATTCTGTTTATTGGAGGAATCGGGACTAAGGAAGCACATCTATCAATACGCACAGAAGGCCAGGCTACTTCCACGTAACTTGCGTCACTTTCGACAAAAATCATTCTGCATTCTGCCCAACTTTCCTCGGCTGATTGATTCGTTGATGTATTCTTCACCTTTGTCATTCTCGGTGTGAACACTCCACTGAAGCGAGCAAACTACGATAATGGTCCCATTATGTCTGTACGAAGTGAAGGAACGAGATATGGTGAACCCAAGTCGGCGTCTACGTCGAAAACGGAAACGGGAACGAGGAAGAACCGGTTTGACGTCATTCACTTCTTCGCTCTCTTTGATGGCATCAGTAATTCTTGTTTCAATCAGTAGTTATGAGAGCTCAGTGGCGGCATATGCGCCGAATCAGGCCTTCTCAAGAAGACGACTCAGTCCTTTCTCATTGCCTCAGAGAGGCTCATCATCATCATCATCGTCACTAGACATGGCATCCCAAGTGGCCAGCATGGAAGGCTTGTCTCCGTACTTTCGAGGAATTCTGAGTCGAACCAACAGTCGTCAACGATTCGTCACGGGCAGATATCCGTTGATTATCGATATCCAAGAAAATCCAACTGCAAGATGGCTCAATCTCGGAAGAGTGAATGAAAACATCGCAACTACATACGTGTTGGTGAACGAAACCACTATCGATAGGAGTCTTGCATCCTACGATCGGTTCCAGTGGGTTGATGAGGAGGCTAGATTGGAGTTACATAATCGATACACATCCGTCAGTTTGGAGCTGCTAGCAGAGGTTAACATCCCCAAACCTGGATACTTGAACATCCTTCCCGCGGATGGACCCGGTGCCTCTGCCACGGAAGTTCGAACCATGCAATCCACAACCAGATGGAATCGGTGGAGGAACAGTCCAGTATACCGAGAGTTGGAAGAAATCCAATGGAATGCCCCCTATCGGGATCGGCTGTGGGTAACTGGATTCACCCTCACAGGTCGCAAAGGATTGGTACAAAGTGTGGACGCGGAATCGGGACACATTGATTCGGTCAACAAAAGGTCGAAATCTATGACACTCTGGCCCAATGAAGTGAACCATGTGCCAAAAGTTCTTGTAGATCGAGGTGGCCCACAACGTCAAAAAGTAGAAGTTGACGATGCTTTGTTAGTCAGCGATGGCTTTTTGGTTCCGGGAAAAGATCGAGGCGGAATTTACGTGATCAAGAACCCAAGCAATCCCAACTCTGAATGGACGATGTGCCTGACAGATGAAAAACTAGATAACTGGTTCTATCACAGGTAAGACCATTGACTGCTAAAAATGAATGGTAACAATCGCATCGATTGTTCCTGACTTTGGGCTTATCGTACTTTTTGTCATACAGAGCGGTATGGGTGGACCTTACAGGAGATGGACGAAAGTCGATTTTGACGGCACGGGCCAAACTCCGTAAAGTTGCCGGTCACAAAGATACTCCAAAGGAGGAGGATAACCGACCAAAAAATGGGCAGTTGGTGTGGCTCGAAATGCCAGAACCTCATCATTTCGACGAATCCACTGGGACACCATTGGAGAAAGATGGAACGGCGTTCGATCCATTCAGCTCACGTCATCTACCATGGAAGGAACGAGTTTTGGCAACGGGCCCCGATGTTATGTTCAACGTTGTCGATATGGATACAGAAGACGACACTATCGAAGTAATCGCGAGCCAGTTCTTTGACAAACGAGTAACATTGCATTCCATCAAGATTGGAAAGAATCCGTCTATTTCATTCGCCAGGACCATTGACAATCGATGTGGTGCTGCCTTTGGTGGGATTGTGGCGAATCTGGATGGCAGACAAGCAGGCAGCCCTGCGAATGTGGTGATTGATTCTGGAAGTACTGTACGGACACTCCAGCCAGGTGATTCATTCTCGCACGTCTTGGTCACAAGTCATGAGTGTAACTATGCTGAAAGCGAAGAAAAGGAATTGATTGGCGGAAGCATGACCACGCATCACGCAAAAGACCCTCACCACGTTGACCGATCCAAATCCTTCGATGGTGGATCGTTGTTCTCTTATCGGGTACCAGAAGGGAAAGATGCATGGAAGAGCGAGCCATGGGTCAGAACAACTGTTGCTACTGGATTCAAGGTGAAAGCCCAAATTTGGAACGTGATCAATCCTGGAGCCCCAGGATTTGTGTACACCTTTCATGCCCGAAAGGAAGATGCTCGCAAAGGAAAACGACCAATGATTGCAATTGCCGGTGATTGTGCCGAATCCGCATACATTTTCCGACCCGAGGATGTTAGCGAGCGGGATTCACTCTATGTATCAGATTCGGATGCGCAATACCGCTTAATGTCGGAGATTCGGTGCGGAGCCACTGTTGGGTCTATCGCCATTGGCTACGATGACCTTTGCTCCGCGGAACAGGAGTCTGGTTACGCAAAAATATATATCCCATGCTACGAGAAGGACAAAATTCTGGTGTTTGCCATGGGAAGTGGCGAGGAAGATGATGGTTGGTAAGAGGGCCTTACAGTTGACGTGGCAATATCACCATTAATATTAGCATTACTCTGA